>JASCZW010005769.1:0-139727 GCA_034211315.2 Aedes japonicus | reverse complement strand
TGACTGATTCCACGCCAAATCGGTCGGTCACCAAACTCAACTATCTTCGATTTTGATGAAACTTGGTACACGTCTTCGGTATGTTGAAAAAAAATCCACTGGTGTTAAGATTATTTGGATTCAAGAGTAACTTTTGAGATGGGTGTATGTTTTTTTCCAACATTTTACTTGAAAAATCGTAGTTCAAAACCATTACATTTAGAGAAAAACTTTATATGGGGGAGTTGTAGAGAACTAAAAAGGCTTTGTAAAAAATGTACACTGAAAAAAAATTTTTTTCATAAAGAAAAATCGAAAATAAATACTAAAAATCAAATATAAAAAAACATATTTTTAATATTTTTCAAATTTGTTTTGTGGAAATTTGAGAAAAAAGACACGTTTTGAAAAACTCTAGGATGGACGCTCTTATAATAAAAAAGTTTTCCGAAGAGCGAACTTTGGTGCATATTTCAAATTTTGGTTATTCATTATTATAAATGAAAATTAATTATACAATATGATTTTGGAGATCATTAAAAACAATAATGATGATAATGATAAATCACCTGAACGCAACCGTTTTCGAGATTTTTCGGATTTTATTTCAATAGAATGAAAAACCTCAGAAAATTCGCTCTTTTCTTAAGTTAATCGAGATTTCCACCAGAAATGATAAATTTTCCAAGATCTTCATATTATAACGTTCACATTACTCTAATGTCCTCTTTTTCTTTTGATATCAGGATGATAAGAAGACTCATTTGAAAAGAACAAGATAAATAGCACTATTGTTTTAATATTGCAATCAATATATTTATAATTGTTTTATGGCTGTATCGGTCGGGCCGCTCAGAGAATGAAGGGAGCGAATTTGCTAAAGCGATGAAAGTAACAGCGAGATAGATGTCGCAGGGGCGACAAGTGTGAAATGGACAGATGATGAAATTATGCGGAGGGTCATATAGAAGAAGCATATTAATCGAACTGCTGACTATTTTGCCAAGCTCCAACGATGTTAGAGGTCGGGTGTAGTGTGTGAAAACTACACTCCGAACAGTTCGGTGATGTAGCGATGAAAGTAACACATATTGTTTAAGGTAGGTAGACAAACAGCAGCTATAACGTATGTCAGGTATATCTTCTCATAAAAAACAGCTAATGTACGCTGCCTGTAAACTACCAGAGATGTTTTATACCTGCATTTCCAAAGGTACCACAGCCAATATATATGCTCATACATAGTCGCATTCATCAGTAAAATCTATCTGAGTGAACTGAAAATGGAGTTTAACATGAAGAAGTGTTGTATGCCGTTTCCTACTAAACGGTGCTCAAAAACCTTCGTAAATTAACCGAACAAAATGTCAAAAACTCAAGTTTATGGGCAAAACACATTTGGACACTTCTTGATGATTTGTGATAATTGTCGTTTGCATTTAAATAGAACGGAACAATCCCATGCTGCAATTTCGAGCCTAGTGAGAAACCATCAATTACTAACATTATGGATCCACAACCATCTACATCACGGCAAGTAGACTTGTATGGTCTCGAGGAAACGCCATCGGCAATATCATTAATGTCAGTGCCATCTGATAGCAGTGTGCAAGATTATTCAAGGCGCCATAATATTGAGCTATTTAACAAGGGCGTAGCTGAATCAACGTTTCGCCAATATCGGCTAAAAAGTTCCTGAACGTAAATTATGCCCGCAAAAAGTTCAAAGATGTTTCAAACGGCATTCGGACACACATATTTGGGGATCAAGCGGAGGAGGATGACCTGGAACAATTGAAAGTGAAAGCAGCCGAATATGACGAAATAATCGCGCAGCTAAAGGACCGGTATGCTGATCCAGAAACTTCGAGGGACGATCAAGTAAGGATACTTTCGGTTTTACCACAATCTTGGACAAACCAAAGAGTAATGGCAGAATTTGAATAACAAACAAGTACATCGTATCACAAGCTAAATTCCTTGCAAAGCACGAAGGTGTTTTAGCTGCCCCTAACGAAAAGCTGGGACACGGTCTGAACCCGGAAATAAAACCAAATTTTGCAATTTTACGACAGTGATGAGATTACACGAGCAACCCTGGTATGAACGACTACGTTTCAGTGAGGAGTGAAGGTAAGAGGGTTCATATTCAAAAGCGCCTTTAGTTTGTTCATTAAGAGAAGCTTTCATTAAATTTCAAGAGATGCATCAAAATGCTGTTGGTTTAGCTCTTTAGTAGCACTAAGACCAAAGCTATTGCAAATTACTTGGCAGCACAGGTTCTCATAATATTTGTGTTTGCAACCATTCATGAGAACATTAACTTGATGCTTCATGGTCTTAGAAAATATTCATTCGAGAATGATTATAAATTGTGTTTTGAAGAAATATTATGTAGCTCATCAACTAGAACTAAAAATGTTACCTCCGTGAATGCGAACGATGTCCAGGCTTTTCAGATTTTGAGAGTAGTTTAACAGACAAATTAGAAAAACGTGGTTTAGTTGAAATATCTTTTGAGCAATGGATTTCAACTGATAGATGTAGTTTAGAGACACTTGTTAAACCAATTGATGAATTTATTGCTTATTTTTGTGAAAAGTTGGAACAATTAGTATCCCACGATTTTGTCAAATCTCAGCAGTCTAGTTTCTTGAGAGATTATAAAGAGTTAGTCTTAAAGACGGCGAAGTAATAATAATTTGTGATTTTTCTGAAAAATTATTCATTTGTTTTTCAAGATGCTGTTCAAAAGTAGTTATTGGAGTAATGAGCAAGCCACTATTCACCCTTTTGTCATTTATTACACGGAATCTGGAATACTTAAAAATATCAGTTTCATTGTTATCTCAGAAGTGTTGAAACATGATACGATTGCGGTGCAGGTGTTTATTTCAAAACTCAATAAGTTTTTTGCAAACAAAAATTAAAGTAAAGAAAGCTACGTTTATGTCTGACGCGGCAGCATCCCAATATAAAAATAGGGAAGAACTTTGCAAGCCTTTGTAAGTTTAAAAGAAATACAATATTGATGCTGAATGGCATTTTTTCGCAACATCCCACGGTAAGGGACCTTGCGATGCAATTGGTGGTACATTAAAACGAATGGCAAGATATGCAAGCCTTGCTGTACAACATGAACACCTTATAAAAAGTGCATTAGAGTTATTCGAATGGGCGAACCAAAAAAGTGATGATTGTTTAACAAAAATGTCGTTTTGTTATGTATCACATGAAGAGTATGAACAGGGGGTAGCAGAATGGAATGAAATTTACCGACAGACTAAAACGATTGCAGGTACACAAAAGTACCACTCATTCGTTCCAATTTCAGAAAACGAAGTTTTTGTAAAACTGTTTTCGAATGACGAAGAAGGCAGGATTCATAATATATATAAAAGCAATCAATAGTTTATATAATGTTTATGTAATATTATCAATGACCGAGACTAATAAATGGTATATATAAATATAAATCCAACCATAATTCATTATTTTTGTCTTATAACTTTAAGTGAAGCTTTTTCAATCGACGAGCTGTTAAGAGTAAGTAAGAGGCACATACATGTGTTTTAAAAAGGCTAAAAACACAAGAGAAACAATCGTTAGCTATTGTTGTTTTAATATCACGAGTAATTTATGAAAAGGGCGTATTTTTTGAGGTTTTGAAATTTTATTGAAAGAAAATCAGAAATATCTTGAAAACGGTTGCGTTTACGTGGTTTATCATTATCATCATTATTGTTTGTAATGATCTCCAAAACCATATTGTAACATCAAAATTTATTTATAAGAATGAATAACCAAAATTTGAAATATACACCAAAGTTCGCTATTTGAAAACTTTTTATTATAAGAGCGTCCATCCTAGAGTTTTTTTAAAACGTGTCTTTTTTCTCAAATTTTCATATTAACAAATTAAAAAATATTAAAAATATGTTTTTTTAGATATTTTATTTTTAGTAATTATTTTTGATTTTTCTTGATGAAAAAAAAATTTTTTTCTGTGTATATTTTTTAAGAAAGGCTTTTAGTTCCCTACAATTCCCTTATATAAAGTTTTTTCTAAATGTAATGGTTTTTGAACTACGATTTTTCAAGTAAAATGTTGGAAAACACATACGCCCATCTCAAAAGTTACTCTTGAACCCAAATTATCTTAACACCAGTGGAATTTTTTATTCCAACGTACTGAACTCATGTGCCAAGTTTCATCCAAATCAATGATGATCGGGTATGATTTTTGGGATTTCCGGCACATTCTGGATGGAATCCCTCATTTCTGGTTTGCAAATAGATTTTTTTCCAAATCTGAGCACAATATTATAATATTTCATGATATTGTTTTATTGATTTTACTTCACAGATGATTTAACCATTGCTTATTGTTTGTTATGTCCATTTGTCTTTAACTCCCTGTTAATTAAATCTTCCTTGCTTTCCCAACACAGGAGCAATAATTATTAGGCCAGCAAAAATAAAAGCGGATTGCTGTTATAAAATCAACATCAAGCTGCTAAAAGGTAACCAAGGCAATAGTAAATTAAAATGTATAAATGTTAGTTCTGTAAAATTTAACAAGCTTTTTCAGGATACCACAAATCAAGATTTTGGTGAAATGCTGCTATCAGTGAAAACGAACGAAAACGCGCTCAAGCGCGAACCACGGAACTCTACATTATAACACTTTACTACATTTCTTACATTTCAGGATCAACCGAATGGAGATCGTATATAATTGCAAATTCCAGAATCGATCGCTACACAGATAAAAAGAAACATTGAATTTTCTGCGTTATCTAATGCACATAAAGGGAATGCTTGGTTTGCCAGAAAATAATGGGATATTTCATGTAAATTTAAGCCAGATAACGCCTGAATCCAGCCTGTTGTTTGAAAGATTGCCAATATTGTTGTATGGCACATGAAAAGTTGCAAACAATTTCGTGGTTTACGTCTCCTTTAGCTTGGATTTAAACGAGAGATAATTTTTTTTCTGTGTATATTAGGTCTTCCCGGCAATATACGGGGCCGACGAGCATAAAAACGTGTATTTGACCAAACATCCTTCTAGTGTTATGGTGTTTGAACCCAGTGTCCATTCCAGAAGGCGACAAAGTAAACACGGAGGTCTACACGTTCTTCCGTAGATCAAAGAGCAGCACGGCCCGGAGCCAAATGTTATATTTCAACAAGATGAGACTCCGTGCCACAGCTCAAACCACACTCAGAAGTGGTTACAGGAACATCTGGCGTTCTGAGCGAAGGATATGTGGCCAACATCCAGCTGCTGGATTGGCAATCTTAACCCCGCTGGATTACCCAGTATGGTGCGTACATCAAGTATGGGCGAGTACATCAAGCCTCAGACAAACAATGACCCATACTTCCAGATAAATGAATCCAGTTGTTTCCACGTGAAACGTGCGTTATTATCGTCCACTGCCAAAACCAGCAATAAACACTCTTACGTGAAGAGCTACGTTATTTCCACGTACGTCAACAATCTACGTGAAAAACACTGACACCTGATTTTACTGAAGAAGATTTGGTTACGTGTTCAGGTGAAAGTTACGTGAAATTTCACGTGGAAATAAAGTGTCGATTTTTTTAAGTGTAGGACCTGCCGTGCGTTCCGGAAACGTGTAGAGACCGACCGTAAGTGAAGCAAGCAAGTGAAAACTCGATCAAACATCCCATTTTTGGATAAAAAAATAAAAATCGAAACCGTTTTTTTTAATTGAACATTGTTTAAAGGTGCAAACATTATCACTGTAAAGTTTTACCGAATTCTCAACAGCTGAACGTTTGGTAATCCGATTTTACGGATTTCGGTGAAATTTTACAGATAACTGTAAAAAAATAACCGGATTTCGGTAAACATTTTACCGAACGTTCAGCTGTTGAGAATTCTGTAAAACTTTACAGATTTCTGTAAAAAAATCTAAGTGTGTACGGTAGGTAACTCAATTTTTCATAGATCGGGTTGAGATAATCTCACTTTTCTAACAGTTCAAACCGTACACACGAAATTTTGCCTTTCTTCCGGAGTCAGTACGATTAGATGAGGGAAATGGTTTAAAAATAAGCATTGGTGTCTATTTTCAGGCTATTTTACTTCAACTGTATTAATATTATAAAAAAGAGCTCAACCCGATCTTACCGGAAATATTCTAAGTCCAAGTAAACAAGTTCCCTGGACCGTCAAAACTGCATTGATGACGAAATCGTGCAATGATCTATTAATTTCTCGTTACCTAAGCTTATTTTCACACACACATACACACAAAATAAATCAAAGTGATTTCTTTGCGTTTAAAACTAACAAGCACCTACATTTTGACTTAGAACGCCTTCTACAAGCTACTAATGACAGAAACTACTACTACTAAGCCATACTAGATGCAACAACTACAACATATTAGGTCCTTGGGTAAGGAAAGTATCGAAGAGTAGTAATAAAAATATGATACGTACATGAGCTTAAAACTACTAGAAGAGTCGGCTCAGGTCGGGTACAGTTTGGGCGCATCTTGCAACAACTACCTGTATTTTGCTGACATATGCTAGTATAAAACAAAATAAATACAAAATAAAAACATCGTTACAAAGGTAATAAAGTTACTTTATAATACTTTTAGGATGAGTTGAGATATTTGTTCGCCTATTTTTTGATCTAGCCTATGTTAAACTTTCGAAGCCGTGTTGAAATCTTTGTAGTTTCTTAGAATTGTGCCTTCAACCGTGCTTCCATTGTCTTGTGCCCCAGCATTAGTCTTCTGTTTCCTTCCTCGTGTATCGAATTTCTTCCGGATTTTCAGAGCGTTTGTGGCCATATTCTGAGAGCAGCCCATGGTTTCTGCGATTTCTTGATTTCTTTCTTTACCGTCATTTCGTAGTTTGTTTTTATCAGTCGGGTTACAATGTCAGTCCTTTGTCTGTTTACAAAAAGTAAAACTTAACACCATTTCATAAAATATATGTAAAGCAGTTAGTTTTACTAACAGACAACCGTAAATCAATCAAAAATTTTCAATCATAGCCACATAAATATGTGAAATTTTCAGTATACCTTCTACTTTTCCCACTTAAAATCTGACCTTCACAAATCGTACTTCTTTTTGCTTTCAAACCATCCCAAATTTTTACAAATAACTCTGATAACGTTTGCATTAAAAAATGTACAAAAATGGCCGATTTTTCATGGCTTCACCGGACATCGTGCGGCACTTTGTGGACGCCAGATACGCCCACTTCGGCATCTACAACATCTTGGCACTATTAGACAAAAATCAGAGCATCAAAAGAAAGCCGACTGGCAGGGCACTTCGTATTTTATTTCCCCTACGAAGGAAGTGAGCTGCCTGGTGAAGTTCATTTCACACACCAAGCTCCTCAAGAAGGTGCTGCTGTGGCTCACAATCAGCGAGAAAGGGATCTCAAAGCCTCTCTTCTTTCGCTCCGGACTGGCCGTGAACGGGGAAATTTATAGTACGAAATGCCTGCCGGAAGTTGCGTCGTTCATCAAGAAATACCATAAGGGCGAAGACAAGTCGGTTCCCAAGTCGGTGAATCCGCCCAACGTCCTCCAGCTGCGTCCCACCGAGAATTTCTGGGCCATCCTGAAGCGTAAGGTCTACTCCAACAATTTTGTCGCGAAAACTGGGGAGGAATTGATAAATAAGACGAAGAAAGAACTTAAAAACAGGGGGTGACCCCGGCGTATTGGTTAACATCCATACCTCTCACGCATAAGTCACGAGTTCGAATTTCACCCCCGGAGAAGTTACGAAAATGCCGAAAAGTGGTGTTTGACTGACTACGACGGAGATGAACCAGCCCGAGGCTGAAAATCTCGATAATCAAGACAAAAAAAAAATTAAAAACATACCGAATGTTTTAGTCTGCCATGGGATATGTTTCGGTTAACTACCGGAAGGCCACTCGCAAGGGCGAATAATATTTTTGCAAGTAAGCTTAAATAATTACCTTCCATGGGAAATTGATCAAAGCAATTATCTTTTCTTTTATCTTCTTATAACTTTTCTTTTATCACCATCCGAAAAAGTCCATTTTTTAATGCAACCGTTACATTGGTCACTGAGCAAGTTATCTCAAGTCAAGATAGCGTTTTTAGTACGTTTATATTATGATGGCATGCTTCATGGGAAATGCTCACACCATTTACTATTACCACTGTATATAGCAGAGGCCCACATTGTTCGTGCCATTTCGTGTCCGTCCAAAGATGACCATGTCGTTGTCGTACATCCTTGGATAATTCAACGACCCATTCGGTCGAGGCTGTGCTGAATTATCGCGTTCAGATGGACCAATCAAATATTTCTTACTTACGGAACTTACTTACTTTGACACCAGAAAATACACCAGTCTTCATGTTTGTTTTATTTTGACATTATAATTCAACAATGATGGTCCATGGCGGTACCAGTGTGCACCGATTTGGCGTTATTTTCGGGTTTTGCTCCTCGTATACGATCTAGGTAGCATGTTTTCAGTAAAATGTGACATGAGAAAATATTTTCGTTGAATTTTGGAGAGAAATATTTTCGCATATGCAGGAGAGAGGATAATGAATTAAAGGAGAGATGAAAATGTGAACGATTCGCTACTCATCGACAACCTGCTTAAGAGAAAGTATAGTTTTCACCCAGCTGAAAGAGAATTTCGATCTCTGCTTACAACCAGTGAATAAAGAGGTAGCAAAAGCAAAATTTATTTAACTCTGGAGACACGTAGTGGCATGTTTGCCATACTGTATATACTTACGGTTTAGATTGTCGTAAAAGATTGCAAACCTAATCAAATCTTCCAAATCTCTGAATCCAAAAATATAAACCATTATTATCTGATGTTACAAGTTAATGAAACCAAAATGACAGGCGGTTCTAAACGATAGACCCTATGTAGATCCGTAGCCTTTTCCCGTTCCATAAGAGGACAAGAGTAGAGTGAAAAATATCGATAGGGTTAGTGGTAAGTAAGTGAGTGAGTGTGGTTTGACTGAAAAGCAGAAGATTGCAAGAGCCGAAAGAAGTCGGAAATTGAATGCAGGATCACTTGTACCAGAAAAATGATCGGTTGTGATCTTTGTGATATTCTCGTGATACACTAACTGTTCAAAGGCCCACTGCGTTCACTGAATTGAACTTTTGTGGTAACCTGGTGTTAAATCAACTTCCTTTCGTATAGGAACACTACCAAATGCGCCGTACTGCTTCCTACAAGGCTCTGCACCGCCTCACCAGGCGGAAACAACACAGGCTTGGTGTGATAACATTTTTTCCGGAATTTATTTCGTCGCAAGCAAAAGCCTTTTCATTTGATTTGAATCATTTCGACTTTTATACATGGAACTAGATCATTTAGAAATGGGGCACTTTCAAATGCATGTATTTCTTAAACTTATCTTTCAATCGAAAACATTCGTAGAGTGAACCAAAGGTAGCATTATTTTATTTCTTTAAAATAACTGAAACAAACCTTTATGTTGGTTCCGCTCATCAGCCGGTGCACACCTTCTTCAGTCATGATTTTGGCTAGCTGAATCCACCAATTCTTCGTCTTACCAATGTCACTGGTCCCTTCTTTTTCAGTTTCCACTTAATTATCGCCGAATACTTTTTTATTCGATGGAATTGGGGACAATTTGTGTGGATTCCACTCTTTTGGGATAAACTGGACCCCAATATCGTTGTACCATTGTAGCATTTCCTGGCTGTAATAGCATCTGGCTAGATCTGGCCAAAACGTAACTGAACAATTATGGGACCACGGTGCCCCGATAGACCGTTATTATAAAAAATAAATGTCCATCAAAACCTTGTACATAGCTCGATTCTTGACGTAGTTTTGTCCTTCTGGACCGATTCTTAAAAAATCCCTAGGAGGAATCTCGAGATATCTTGATTTTAGGTTATAGCTAAAAAAAAATAAAAAAATCCATATTCAAATTAATTAATATCATCAAAATACCTACATGAACGTCCGATAAGTCATCCGAGTTGATTTCAACCAGTTTGTATTTATTTAAGTTATTATAATTGTAAATATTTACAACTGACTTAACTCACCAAACTGACTTAAGTACGTTTTTTGTATGACTTACTGATTCTAGTTTGGTTTAGGTATCGCTTTCTATGCTTGATCGAATGAAAGGTAAAATATCAATTCAGTGCTGATGCATATATTGTAGAAAAGTAAACCGAGATTGATTGTAGCATGAACGTTTTTTAATGCTAAATCATGTGATTGCTGTTACAGGCTCGATCGACAGCAACTTGTAACCGAGTCAAGTTGTAATATCTGGGATGCATCATGTGTCTCTATACCTAAAGCTGCCAGAATCATAACGTTATTAAAGCCTAATGAACATGTGACTCGAAGCTTGCACATTATGTAAACCAAGATCCATCTTCGAGTGTCTCACTGACAACAATCGCTTCTGCAACGTGATACTTTAAAATGCTAGTACTTCGACTGGTACAGTTGAGTGGTATGGATGTCAACCCGGCCAAATGCGCGGTTATGCTCGAAATTTTCGCACAATGAAACGACTCATGTTTGACCAGTCTGTCTTAGTTGGGCACTGGCGAAAATTGTCAGCCCAGTCGGTCAAGTCAAGGACGTGAGGAATTCTGACCATCCGATCCAAATAAACTTATTTTTCGTTGTCGTCAGCTCCATGCGTTTACGTTCCGCCATCTCTTGATTGCCATCAGGACCACGACCAATTCAAATGTTGTTTCGCAAAATTTAGCTCTGTTTCGAATATTCTTTTTACTGAGTAGAGGAACTCGTTAATAGACATCCGACCAGCTCTTGAAATCTTCTGCGAATAGTACGTGCACTAATTTCAAGCTGAAGCTCCTGCTTTATTGCTAGTAGCTGATTTGAAGGGATCATATTTGGAGACATAACCGATTCGACGGTCGGTATGACTTGTTGTTTTACGTTTAGGTCCGCGGTTTTCAATATTGTTTTGTACTTTCAGTGCATTTTACACACATCCAACGAGATGCCCTACCATTCTGAGCGATTTCAATTTGAGATGTTACCTCCACTATGCCATTTCAAATATCAGTTGCCTCTCCAAGTGTGAAAAATGAATTGTCACGTCAGCGTTTCTGCTTGTATGATTCAAACATGAATAGATTGAATATGATTGCTTTATCAAGTGTTTCTTAGTTATTAACTAGTTCAACACAGCCTACATCGATCGAATTTTGTATATATATTTCAAATTTGAGCGATTCCGGTTAATGTGACCTTATTTTCGTGTCCAACCGAATTTGACAGCATGCTGGATTATACATAAGTCTGTTGCTCAATGCAACGAGAAACTACTATAGCTAGATTTAATTGTCAATCTGGAATGTTTAGTTACTCAACAAAGTTCCTATAATCCGACAGATAGAGTGAGCTCTTCTTGTGATGTTTGCTCAATATGTGAATTTTATCGATTTCTGTTGTTAGAGCTCGGAACAAGGTATTTTAATATCGTGACCACCGACTGTATATGGAAGCTGCAGCTTTTCCCAGCTACTGGCAAAACCATCAATTGCTTCTTCAAAACCATGTTCAAGTTTGAAAGAAAAACATTTAGCGTACACGTTTTTGAAATTATTCAGAACCTGATAATCGTAACATTATTAAGAAATTGGTTAAAGATTAAGTAGAATAGCTTACCGTGACGTAATCCGAAAGGTCGGGATTGTCTGCCAAACATTTGGCAGTTTTCAAAAGCGCGTGACAGGCTCTACCAGTGAACCCGTATGCCATTTGTTGATGTCTCACCTGTGCTTCGTTCACCCACAAATCTACCCAATCTGGTGCTTTTTTCTCGAGGAACTTGAAAATCGTAATGACGACTCCAGGCGTGATGTGCAGTGGCGGAGGTGGGCAAAGCTTCAAAATGTTGTCTTCGTTGTTACCGGAAACCAAAGGAGCATGCACACAGCTTGCAAAGTTTTTTCCTTTTCTTGTGCAATTTTCCTTGATGCTTCCTTTGGTTCTCGAGATGCCATTCGATATGCCAAGTTCACTCTTGGAAGCCTCGCAATATGGACACGGGTTCTTCGAGGAGTGCGCCATTATGCCAATTATAATGTTTATAATTTTGAGGTCCCCGGCAACCAAATGATCGAGCTCGTGCAGTTTGAGTAAGTCTATCCAAATCGGGGAAATATTGTCGTACTTTTCTGCGAGGTTTGGTGAAAGTGCAATGATGACCAGTTTCTTTACACCGTCCTTCTTGAAGTTATTGTCAGACCGATGCTCCGTTTGTGGGGAAATCACAGATAAAGTGATCTCCTACCCCCGTCAATTCCACCTTTCACAAGAAAATCGCCTTCAGCAGTTGGTCTTGACCGCTTAATTCTGTTTCTCAGCTCAGGTACATCAGTGCAATACACAACAACTTCATCCGACGAAGATCCTACCTTTCCTGTGATACTAGATAACTGTACAACTTTAAACAAATCCTTAAGCTGTCGGTTCCTTTCCACCAATTTCTCCCGTACTCCAGGTTCGATGTTTACTCCCGGTGCGCGAATACTTTTTATCACACCTAAATAATGAATAGATTACATAAAAACATACACACACTTTGTTCTAAATTAAGTACTAACCAAGGTTTTCCTCATGCTCAGATTGTTCTCGGCTTTGACCTTAAACAGAAAATCTGCACGTAGATTCTTGAAAGGTCCTGGGTATCCTTCTTGAATACAGTCGGTTTTCCACGAAGATTACGCAGAATGTATTTGTAATCTTGAAAAATATTTTTTTTAAAGAATAGGTGGAATTCAAAAAAAAAATTTACCAGGTTTTTCTGGCTTCGAACGCATATAGTCAGCTACTGGCGCATCTGTAGAACTCGACCCCGACGAGGACTCCATTTTTTTCAGCATGTTTTTCAAATTTGACGTTCGGGTGAACTGAGTACAACGGTGCCTTTTGCTCTTCCGTATGTGCTGTAGCAAGTTTCACAAATTGCTACCGCCTTTGATCCGCCAACATCTTCTGTGTCTGGACTGGATCTGGGTCTTCCGCGCTTAAGTTTCTTAGCTTGAAAACCTAGCAAATTGCTTCTACCCTCACGTGTACCGGCTGCGACACAAATTCCACATTTGCACATATTGTAATTGTGAATCATGGGGATCCTTTTACCTCCCTTGCTATACTCCCCACAAGCCACGCGGCATGTTCCACAGATGACCGACGGATAAAAGTTTTGTTTGTTCTCAAAATCTAGCAGAAACTGTAACAACTCTTATGTTTTCAGTTATCGATCGGAGCGACGATGCCTTCGAAAGACAGAATACGCAAACCAGATTTCTGTTTTTTTTTCATGAAGATCCATTTTCACTTTGCACACGCACTTTTTTCACTTAGGCTTTCTGACGTTTATCACACGAAACATTCAATTGCTGAAGCTTGACGAAGAGGCAGATTTTAACGTTTAACAGCCTACTTTGTGTTATATTCAGAGCATTCGGTGGTTATGTAGTACTGGTTATTCTTTTATTCTTAACTATTTCTATTACTTACATACACTGTGTTCTGCTTGAAAGCGGCCAAGGGAAAGAGGACGATACAATGGATCGTTTAGCTTTTATAGTATTGCCTGATTGGATCTCCACCAGCCGGAAATACAAAGGGGGTTGCTTTAGTGTTATCTTTGTTATCTAGATATATTACACTTTGATGATCACCGGTGATGAGAAGAAGAATGCAATTTTAAAAGAAAATATTATTTATTCATAATTAATTAAAAAAATCACATTCTAGGCCATACAAAAAAGTACTTTAGTCAGTTTGGTGAGTTAAGTCAGATGTAAATATTTATAATTGTAATAACGGTAATAAATACAAACTGGTTGAAATCGACTCGGATCACTTATCGGACGTTCATGTAGGTATTTTGATGATATTAATTAATTTGAATATGGATTTTTTTATTTTTTTAGCTAAAAACTAAAATCAAGATTTCTCGAGATTCCTCCTAGGGATTTTTTTAAGAATCAGTCCAGAAGGACAGAACTACCCCAAGAATCGAGCTATGTACTTGGTTTTGATGGACATTTATTTTTTATAATAACGGTCTATCGGGGCACCGTGACATCGTTTTTCGCTTGAAAAACATTTCGGACAAGCTTTCTCAATCGTAATTTCTGAACAGCAGCTTGAGTTTCTGACACCTTCGATTTCACTTTCCTTGACCGCTTCTTGATCCCAGCTTCATCCAAAAACTTTTTGACAGTTTGGTGGTGACAATTAAAAGTTCTCTGTACGACTTTGCCACCCGACCTTCTGTCAACCGTATTAAATTTCGTTTCACTGAAGAATCTCTCAAACTTGACCAATTTCCTGAACCGATCTTCCGAGTTGTTGTTTTTCGCATTTGATAGGACGAAAGAATGCTGTATATGGTTCGACGACTTATTCTCATGTCCATAAAATGACGCACTACCTTCGATTTCGGCCAATCTGGATGAGCGTTGCAAAAATTACAAATGAGTTTTCGGCGTTTTTCCGTGTTAGGGTTGTGATTAAAGCAGGGCTGTGAAAATGTGTGCAAATTTCACTATCCATACGTTAGCACTATGGAAGCTCTCAACCCAAGTGAACTTAACTCCGCTGTTTTGGACGTTCCTACGAACCTTGTAGACGTGGGTATATTTGAAATAACGCCCTTGATGGTAAATAATGCCATCAAGAAAATAAAATGTACATTCTCGCCTGGACCAGATGGTATCCCGTCTTCAGTGTATTGTCGCACCAATGGAGCTCTTGTTGAGCCGCTTTGCAGGATTTTCAATAAATCTTTTGCCGAATCGAAATTTCCCGCAGTCTGGAAGGAGTCTTTTATGGTTCCGGTACACAAGAAAGGAGACAAACGTGACGTTAAAAACTACCGGGGAATCACTCATCTGTCAGCTGCCTCTAAATTGTTTGAGATAATAGTGAGTGGTTTCATTCTCGAGCGCACCAAATGCTACATCTCTGGCGACCAACATGGTTTCATGCCTGGACGTTCGGTTTCCACCAATCTCCTAGATTTTACCTCGACCTGTTTTGATCAATTGGAGACGTCGTCTATACTGATCTAAAAACAGCGTTTGACACAATCAACCATGAAATTCTGCTGGCGAAGCTTTCAAAACTCGGCACATCGGAAAGATTGACATCATGGCTGTGCTCGTATTTAACAGACAGAGCTCTGCGAGTAAAACTTCATACAAGCACTTCCTGTTTCTTTACGAACTCGTCAGGTGTTCCACAGGGCAGTAACCTTGGACCGCTGCTGTTTGTTCTATACTTCAACGACGTATTGCTTCTACTAGGAGGAGTATCAAAAATCTCACGAGACTTCAATGACCCGTACTGCCTGAAAGCTCTCTGCTCACTGGTAGGACCGATCCTAGAAAATGCCGCCTTGGTCTGGCTTCCTTATCAATTGACTTGGAGCTTGAGGATAGAAACAATACAGCGCAGGTTTATCCGGATGGCATTGCGTAATCTACCATGGCGTAATCCGCAAAATCTCCCGCCGTATTCAGATCGCTGCAATCTGCTGCAATTGCATACTTTGGAACGCCGACGGAAAAATCAACAAGCGGTTATTGTTGCTACACTTCGGAATGGAGAGGTCGACTGCTCGAGGCTTCTCTCTCAACTGAACATCCGAGTTCCTCCGAGAGCATTAAGGAGTGGTACTCTTCTTCAACCCCGATTCCATCGAACAGCGTTTGGAAACAACGAACCTCTAACAGCTATGATGCGAGCGTTTACGACTGTCGAAGAATTGTTTGAATTTGGCGAATCTTCAGCTCACTTTTTGGCTCGTGTTTGTAATGCCCGTTTTATTTAGTTTTAAGTTTGTGTCATGTAGACAATAAGTCCGATGAACTAAGTTGAAATACAAATATAAATATAAAAATAGACTTGAGTTCAGAACTTAAGATATGAAGTAGTAACCATAGCCTCTTGGGCTATACAAAACTACGATGACTAGCCAACGTATTAATTGAAGATTTTGAAACGTCCACAGACATCATAGGATAATCTTGTCAGTTAAGTCAGTTTGTTTGGCATGAATATCCCAAGATTATCTGATAAAGTCTGTTGGACTTCCACGGAATTCATTGAATATGTTTGAATATATATCATAACATTGTAAAGCGGATAAAGCTTCTGTAACAACTGTAGATCTTAAGATCTGAATTCCAGGACAGTTTGGACGACCTAGAAAATCCTAATAAAATAAATCCTACTTTTTTCAGCCATTTTTCCGAATAACCAAATGGGGCAATACATAGTTAGAAGGTTAGTTTTTTGAAAGACTGTTTTTTTTTTGTTGAACACATGATGGTTAAGAACGAACGCCAGTAGAACCCAAGACGGGCAACCGAAAGGACACAAAGAAAAAATTTCCTAAAGAAAAGCGCATACAATCAAACGATAGTTTATTTGTCTTACCTAATTTTTTGTAATCCTTCCTTTTTGTGATCCTGATTCGCCTCCGAAATTGCTTTCCTCGAATTCCAACTGCTATTGTTCCTTCGTTGTCTTCTTTTTGTTATTATTTAGCATTTCAAGCTTATTGCTTTCACAATTTCCTTATTGCCTGCTCCCAACTTGCTGTACTAAATGCACTTCCACAGTTTTTAATTTAGAGCTTTCGATGCCAGGTACCATTTTTGAAAAATTAGGGCCACAGTTGGCTAGAGGAAGCCTACCTTTTTCCCTATTGTGGGTTAATTTAGGACACTTAGCTTTTATTCGTAAGAACTCGTCTATTTAAATTTTCGTTTACAAAAGCAGACTCGCCCATAATCTCATCTCTACTCATTTGTCAGCATCGATAAATAGCAATTTTCAACAAGCAATTTTTTCCCAAAGAAGAACCTTAAAACCAAAATTAAAACCCTTATACAGACAAATACAGACATTTCCATGAGATTTATACACACTTTTGAAAAAAGTATCTGACATCCCTAAGCCTCTCATAAAACTCTCACAGAGTTTCATGAGCGGCATTTCTACAGAGCACTCGACACTGAAGAAATTTGTAAGCCGTAGGCGAAAAAGGCATATCTGTCAAAGGATTAACCTTCTCTAGTGTAATCTAAAGGATTTTGCTCGTGTTTACTACGGATAGTTTCAGTGTTCCGTTTTTTAGGGTGTTTAAGTTAAGTGTCAATTTAAATTTTCCTAGCTTTCTAGTTTCTACAGTGCCAACCAAAAAAAAAAAACAATATTCCTTACCGCAACAAACCCGATCTAACCTCTACTCTTCATCCCATTTCCAGATCATGGAGAACGATGGGCTGCCAACACACATTTGCACCGGATGCGTCGAGACATTGAAACTGTTGCTCGGCTTTGTGAAAACCGCTCGCGACTGTGATCATCAGTTGCGTCAAATTTGTAAATCCGAAATCAGTCCGGAATATAAACCCAGTCAGGTTGCCTCGGTGCACGATGTGATCGCAATGGAAAACGAAACGGATGTGTTTCAGTTTACCGAGGTGAAGGTCGAGCCGCTGGATGGTCTGGACGATGAAGGTGATACGGAATTGGAGCAGGAAGAAGCAGCTACGGCATTCAACGATAGCGATCAGGACGCTGCCGTCGAAAGTGAAGAAGACAATTCGCAGCGAAGTTCCGGCAGTGATGGCAGTGATAGTGAAAGCGATTGGAAGGCTAGCGATGAAGAGGAGATTGAGCGAAAAGTACCGAAAAAACGCGGTCGAAGACCAAGGCCAAAATTGAATGACACTGATGAAAAACCTTTGCTGTGCACACGTCGCCGCAAGGATGAAGATGAACTGGTGATGAACGACTACGAGCGGGAACTGTACACGGTTATAGAAATCAAGAGAGGAAGTAACATCTGCTGTGGTTGTTTGCTGTTATTCGATTCAGCTCAAGAGCTCGAAACACACCGAACCAAATTTCATGTTCGTAAAAGGGGACCTACTACCAAACCGACAACTAAAGTGCTTTGCGACGGGTGCCTGAGGAAGTACAAATCAAAGCGGCGCGTTAACTATCACAAGGAACGTGTTCGGCATTTGGAAGTCGTTTGGGAGTGCAACAAATGCAAGAATCGTTTTAGCGAAGCAACCCGACGACGCAATCATTCCAGGAAGCACCCTCGCAAATTGGGACCCACAGCAGTCGTAGCCCCAATCAAGGAAGCAATTCAACAAGAACTTGGATGGATCTGCTGCGCCCAAGCATGCGGTCTGTCGTTCCCTTCTGAGCGGATTATGATTGAACATGCACACAAGGCGCATCAAATCAACAAGCAAGAAGCGGAGTTGGAAGAGAACCAAGATAGGCCGGTTCAGTGTCAGGTGTGCTACCGGCGGTTCCAAGACAAAAATGGACTGATCAATCACCAGCAGAGGCTGTATAAGCTGCAAAAGTTCCAATGTGCACTCTGTGGGCTGCAGTTCAACAGCGGAGCGCGCCTTTCGGAGCACGAACTGACCCACCAAAACGATAAACCCTTCAAATGTGAAGTCTGCGATAAGACATTTACGCAGAAGGGCAACTTGAAAACACACATGACAATCCACTCGAAAGAAAAGCCGTTTCAAGTTAGTATTGTTGGTGTCAAAGATCGGTGATTTGTTCAATAATTGAGCTTTTCTTTACACAGTGCACCGTTTGCGGAATGTCGTTCCGTCAGAAGGGCGGCTTAAAGGCTCACATGTCCAACCATGTAGAGAATCCACAGTTCAAGTGTGAGGTAGGTTTCAAGCAGTGTGAATAATAAAAGTGACCGACTAAGCTCTTATTTTGTTCTGAATTTAGGTATGTTCGAAGCTGTTCAAGGCTAAGCTGCATTTGCGCTATCATATGCGTATTCACAGTGGCGAGCGACCCTTCCCATGCCGGCATTGTGACAAAGCTTTCTCCGATTTCACGAACCGAATGAGACATGAAATGAGCCATACTGGTAAGTACATTAATCGGTCAATTGGTCAAAAGAATAGAACGTACTCAGGTTCGCCTTTTACTTTTTTGAACTTGCGTTTAAATCTCCCAAACAGTGTCTGACGATCACGTACTTAGCACAAATGTTCAGGTCGGGTATCCGACTGCACGCTTAACCTTGTTCGGGTATTAAGAAAACAATGACACATAAGACATTAGGATCAATATTAGGGTCACCCCTTTCTACCCTTTCTTGAATTATGAAATTTAAACCTAGACACAATGTATATACCATTTGAAAGGTTATGGTCTCAAAAATACATGGTGGTAAAAATGGTGGTAAAAACCTGGTTTCAGTAACATTGGCCACCGGGAATTTGCTATAAAGGGAAGAAGATTTTGAATTCGATAAGTGAACAGAATTGCATACAAAACATTCAAGACTAGTTGTAGAGAGTTGCCGTCTTCTACAAAGTTTCTCAGTACATCATTTGTCGTAATGAAGTTAACATATTAGTTCCAGATTTTAACGCAGAGATGGCACCGCAGTCTATCTTTGCCTAATGAAGCTCTAGAGAGTGGCCATCTTGGGCAAAGTTTCTCAGTATGTCATTTGTCGTCTTGTGAGATAATCATATTAGTTCCATATTTTGCCGCAAAGATGGCACCGCAGTCTATCTTTGTCAAATGAAGCGCTAGAGAGTGACCATCTCTGTCTAAGTTTCTCATTGTGACATTTGTCGTCTTTTGGGGTCATCCTATTAGTTCCAGATCATTCAGCAGAGATGGCACCGCAGCCTATCTTTGTCAAATGAAGTTTGAGAGAGTTGCTGCTTGGGCATAGTATTTCGGTACGTAATATGTCGTCTAGTGTCATTATGATGTCATCAGATTTTGCCGAAGAAATGGCACTGCAGTTTATCTTAGCCAAATGAAGCTCTAGAGCAGACCCCCTTCACTCTTCTTAAAGTTTAGAGACAGGTAGCAGCGCCACGCTCATCGTCAACGAGATAACGTTGAACCACATTGATAGACAAAACAAACAAACACATGCGCCTGCTCGAACACGTACAGCGAAAAGCAAAGTTAGGAAATGACAACATTGTCATTTCCTCTCGAGCGTCGGTCCGCATCTTACAGATCTTCCGCTTCGTATTCCAACTGATTTATCTGGAATTTAATTTAGCATTTGCCTTTCTATGTCCAATATACATTATACAATTAGTGATTGTAACTAATATGTAGCGAATACATCAATAAGATTATTTGCGAAATCATGTTAATATTTCAAAAATGAGCAACCGCCACCGTTCTGTTTCCGGTTGCCCTAATTCAACAAAAGGAGTATCTACAAACTCTTTCTTTAAGGCGTCCTTTCCAATTCTGGTTAATTCTTATAAACAGAGTTTTTTTTATATCACTATCGTTTACACGCTATTCATGTTTCGTTGCTACTTGAAATGAATTTCCAGCTGTTCTTCTGAGATTCCAGTGCTTGGTGGTTAATTAAGTTCATGCAATTATTCACTGATAGAACACTTATAAACACTTCAACTTTGAATCAAAACAATCAAATCAAACTCTCGACATTTTGACTGTCAAAAAAGTTGCACGCATTCTGTGATCCGTGCTAGTATATGAGAACGTATTATGAATATTTCAATGTGCTATCACCAGATGTCGTTGCAATCATATAAAAGAGTGTATCCGCTAGAATGTTCTAGTAAATCTTCTGGGACATCTTGTTCATTTACCATCTTTGTCTAGAGGGTAGCCGTCTTCGGCAAAGTTGTTCAGTATACAAAATGCAGTCATTTGGTGTTATCAGATTAGTTCCAGATTTTGCCGAAGAGTGTCTATTTTGTCAAATGAAGCTCTAAAGAGTGGACGTCTGCGAAAAATATGTACATGCATTAAAAATGCAGTCATTAAAAAATCTCGAGTACTTTTTCAACCATACGTATCTGACTTTGTAAACAAAGATGTAAAGTAAGATTCAAACGGAACTTTCTAAAAACTCTCAGCGCCCTCACGGAAAGTAGCATTGCCATCATGTTAGGGAAAAAATATTCCTTTTGCTGATGATTTATACGCTAATTTACATGAAAATGCTGGTTTCAAGAATTTAACGTTTGAATATTACTTACCCTCTTTGTTTACAAAATCAGATACGTCTATTTGAAAAAGTACTCGAGATTTGATGTTGTCAGATTAGTTAAACCGTGCCACAATGGTGGTGCTTTAGTCTATCTTTGCTGAATTATGAGAGCTTCATTTTCTGGCAAAAACTATTGAATGTCAAAGATCGGCAATAGACATTCCTCGTCCAATCAATCATGCATTTTGAAAATGTTTCCATGGAAACAATGTATGTAATTTTTGTATGCACTTCTTATTATGTTACAAATTTTTGAAAACTAGAATTTGTTCTACATTTGGTTCCAAAAAGTTCCCTCGGATAAATATGAAGCTTTTTGGACAACACTACGAAATGAAAACTCGATGCAAATGTCTATAAGGTGTTGTTTTCGTAGAATTGTAAAAAGAGCCTCATAAAGGTTATCTACGTTGAAAATGAAACACTAATAAATCGCTGTTACTTTTTAACCAAGTTTGCAAATAACATTATATTTTTAGGGATGGATCCCTAATCTATTCTCAAATCGAGAAAAAATGTATGAAGCTCTGTAAAACCTTTCGTCCGAGTTATGAAACTCATTTCTGGGTTTTAAAACTTCATCATATGCTATAAAATCCTGTTTTGTGAACATCCATTCATTACGTCACGCATAAAAAGACTTTTTATTAATGGACCTTCAATTTTTTTGTATGGATCGTCACCGTTTTTTCAAACCCCCTGAGCCCCCGCCCCCCTAGTGCGTGACATAATTAATGGACCTTCCCTTTGGTTGGACTTAAACACATTGAAATTACATAATGTTTCGAGGTCTTATATATTATTTCTCAAAATGCTCCAAAATTTCGAATTGTAATTTCTGACCATCGCTGCTGCAAGATCTAGAACCATGGAGAACAGACATTTAACTCGAATTTGAAAAGTTTAACTATGTAAAAAATTTAGCGGTTATTTCAGAAACTTTCACTTTTTTTAAACACTATTTTTTAAAAAAAACTTCTTTGAGCGTATTAGTAGAACGATTGTGATTGGGAAACTAGGAGAATTTAAAATTTAACACTTCATTTGATCACTTTTTAAAAAATAAAAAATTAAACCTTGAAACACTTTTTTAAATTTTCTAGCGAAAATTTAAAAAAGTGTTTCAAGGTTTAAGTATTTCAGAAAGACAACACAAGTAGCAAAGTTGAATGTCAGTGGCAAATATAAATACAGTAGGTTTCCGTTTTTTGACAATACATATTTTTTGCCTTCTTTGCTTTTTAGGAAATCCATCTTAAGCGTTAGATGCTATGTCTAATGTCACTAGACAATTATTTAGAGATAATACTTTTAACATGGTTGGCAAAATAGAACTAAAATATCTCTAAGGAAATACTTGGTTTATTAGGTCATGTTGCCAAGAACGGAAACCTACTCTATTTGTATTCACCAATACACAACGTGCTGTTTGTGCGGCGTTAGTGTTTTTAACGAGATATTAACGTATATTGATTTGAATTCGTACACAAAATTTGTTGAAGGTATTGTGATCTAACTTAGACCTGATTTAAAAAAAATATATGTAAAAATGAAGAATTCCGTAATATATTAAAAGTCAGAAAATTTCAGCCCGATTGATTCAAAAATAAAAAAGATAGCGTGCATTAAAGTTGCGCCATGGGCTCTCGGCCATGGGTCAGAATTGACCCCTATACCTTAATTGTTAATTGTTTGCCTGAAAACGAGGAAGAGGAAGAACTTATGGCGTTTTGACTGATAAAAAGTATCAACAAGGAAAACGTCATCAAAGTAGCCTTGTGTCATGTTACAACTCTGAAGTATAAACAAAACATAAGGCTCCGATTATCTCGATTATCTTTGAACTTTCAATAATCCTATTTGATGATAATTTCTATCCTCATTCATGTCGGTTTGTCGGAATGGCTACGGAAAGTTGAGACTAACAATTCATATCTGATGCTCTTACAAAAACAAAAATGCCGATTGTAATGTAAACTCGGAATGGGCGTGACTCTTCAGATATTCTGATATGGGTTACTGGATCTGAATAGAGCTATCACTTTCTAGCTACCGAATTAAAGCTTTTTTTTTCAATGTTAACTTGAAGCATGGTTGTGAACAGGTTTCGTCTCTAATACCATTGTCGGTCGATGAATGCCTTAAACTTTAAAATAAATGAGCTGAAATTTTGAGAGGACACTTTTCTTTCAGTGTAGATTTTGAATTATTTCACGCATTGCTGAAACGCTTCATTTATATGACAGCTGAACCACTTTATTTTGAGGTACAACATGTATATATTCTTGTTACACGATCTTGCCAAGAAACTAAAACTACCGAAAAATACCGTGTTTAGTGTTTACAAATCATTTTATCTGCGCTTGACTGTGAATCGGAAGGTTGGAAGCAGGGTTGCCACATGTACAGATTTATCAAGATTGACACAGATTTTTTTCATTTATTTTATACAGATATCTGTATGTAAAGATTACAGATTTTTGAGAAAAACCAAGATTTTTAAGATTTTTAACAACTGCTTGTCCACTTAAAAACCTCAAATTTTAAATTTAAGTACAATTTAGTATCCAAATTTTTATCAATACTACTTTCAGTGTGCTGTTTTCGGCCTAAGAAGCATAATAAAACATTTGACACTTACATTACAGTGACAGATGACAGTCTGAAAGTCAGTTTGTGTTTGTGCCCCCAAAAGATTTCTTAATTCATAATTTTTTAAGATAATTTCTGACGAAAATTTTATAGATTTTTTTCAAAGATTCTTAGACATTCCATCTAGCGTTTCTATAGCTTTTATTCAGACGTTTGTAGGCAATCCTCCAGGGATTCTTTCAGAAGTTTCTTTTGGCATTGCATCGGCAGTTTTACCAAACTTTCTTGTAACGAAATGTTTGGAGGAATCCCTGATCTTGTGCAGTTTTGTGATTTTAAAGGAATCCCTCGAGGACACCTGAAAGAACTACTCAAAAACTATACGGTTATTCCTAAAGTAATTCTTGAAGAAAATCCGGATATGCTGGAGATATCATGAACATTTTTTTGCATGCATTCTATAATATCATATATATATAATTCTTAACTTGAACTTGAAAAAATTCCGCAATGTTTTCTTGTAGAATCATTTTTCAAATTTTGTCTAGGATGTCTGCAAGGGTTCTAACAAATAGTTCTACAGATAGTATTTTTTTTAGGTATTCCCTTGGAGAAGTGTTTGTTTCAAAGGTCCCCAAGAGGTTGTTTCTCAAAAATACTGTTCTTCTAATTAAGAAGTATTTTTATGCATTCATGTAGAGGAATTTTGGGAAGTTAGAAAAATGTTCTCGGTAGTTAGTTTTGCTCTTCGAAGCATACCCGAATAAAAAATTCTCATAGATTTACAATAGAATATATTGTTACCATACAATAGAATCTATAGTATTTACGATTAATAAAATTGTTCACAATGGTAGGATGACAATAGGAGTTAATGTTACCACAATAGAATCTAATGTAAATTGAGCCATCCACGATAGAAAAGAGGGGTTGTTATGTATCTTAACTATAGAAAAAATCTTTATTTTTCGAACAAATTTGAGTCAATTACTATTAATTGTATTATTTCACAACTGTTGAAAATCCCAGCATTAAGAGTGAATTGTAGATCTATTGTAATAACAATATGCATTTTTCATTAATCTTATTCATGAACAATAAGATTTACGGTCGGAAATAGATTTTAATGTTATTCTATATTATTGAATTGTAACTGTATTTTTATCCGGGTAGTTATATCAAACGTGATTTTTGCAGTGCATTTTGCAGTGCGAAAACCTATGTATATTTTGCGCAATTGTTAACTAGTGCCAGGTCGATGCCACTTATTACTAAAATAGGCTTGTGGGCTTTGGATCAAATGGGGGCATTGGTAATAGTGGGTTCAGGCCGATCCGTTAAAAAAACTGCTGAAACGTAACTGTCCTAATTTGATGGTTATCAAATGTACTGGCTCCTTATGCACGCTACGTATGCGAAAAACTGTCATTGTACCTGAAACAAATGATACAATTTATCTGCAGTAACTTATCATGCCGCCTCAAACGACCCAATAAATTCCAGATGACACAGTAATGCATCCGTCTGCCAACAGATGGCATATCGTTGGAGGTCAGTTGTTAAATGGCATATGGAACGGTTTTCGGAGCTCTAGTTGTTTTTCTCGTTCAATCAAAAGCAACGTAATTCCTGAACATTTGCTATCAGCTGCAGTCTCACTGATGGTACTCCTTGCAATTTTTTGTGAGGATCATTACCTAAAACACATAAAGGATTTCGGATTTCGGAGTTTCAAATTTCGAGAAACATCTTCGTAAGAAGTCGAAAATGTATATGGGGGTGGCAGCTAGAGAAATGCTTAGATCTGGAACTCTCAATGAGACCAAGAAGGAAGCATGTTACTCGATCTACTGTGCTTTATACAGATTTATTTAAACAGATCATTGAGTGCTTTGATCTGAACGATCCAGTTGTGCCCTTTGAAGGAGTTCAATTTGATAACTGAACAATATCTGCACTTTTTTAAAAACGGGGCAGAACAGGTTATTAAAAATGATTTTCCTGAGCTGAGGACGGTAGCCTGCAGGGACAACGAGGTTGAAGAATCAGAAGACTTCGCAGCTTGTTGAAGAAAACGTCTATATTTCAAACGAGCAATTCTAAATTTTACAAATTAATGTACACGCATCTGACAATGATTGATTGTTAATTTCGTTTCAATTTTGTTTACCTATCCTTGAACTTTGAGTAATCAAAACAAACACCTTATAATCCATTATCATTATGATGCTTGACAGAAGGGCTAAATCGCAAAGATCGATATCCTCCGAGAACATGAATCATGAATATACTAATCTCTTTTCCTTTAAAAACACAAATTTTGAAGTAAAGATTTTTACCAAGATTTTTAGTAGTTAAACACAGATAAAAAAGATTTTTTTGGCAAAAATTAAAGATGGAAACGAAAAATAATGTGGCAACCCTGGTTGGAAGTGGAACAAATCGAAAAGTTTGCTCGCGACAAATAGACAAGAAACTGGTAGCCATTATTGAGAAAAATCCCAATCTTTCTATGCGAAATGTAACTCGTAAAGTTGGGAAGTCAAAATCATACGTACAAAACGTGAATAGCAAGCCAAAGAAAGCGTAAACAACGAAATCATTTGCAATCTTCCATGCCAAAGACCTGGCACGGCAAACTATTTTCACTCAGTTTAGAGTCGTTTTAGACTCACTTTCGTCAAAAGTTTTGTCAATCCCATTAACATTTAGTCAAATTTGAGTGACTTTTGATTCAAAAACGAAACAAAACTGATGCAAAATGGCTGGCCGTGTATTAGAAAACACAGAAGAGAGATAAATAGAGAGAGAGAGAGAGAGAGAGAGAGAGAGAGAGAGAGAAAATGAAGCTGCTGTGCCAGTCACAACAAAGACGTAAGTTCTACAAAAAGCTAAAGGCTACACACTAAGGTTTTGTGCCGCGTGCCGAGAAGCAGTGATGGCAGCCTTTTGACAGATGAATGGGAGGTGATCGAATGATGGAGGCAACCTTTCGATTAACGTCTGAATGGCGCAGATGAACAAGCAGCTGATACAGAGGACATCCTAGTTGCTGCAAACGAGCAGGAAGTACCAGCTTCAACTATGAATGGCGTTTAGGAGGCCATCAAACTAAAGAAGAACGAAGCTACAGGTAAAGATGGTCGACTGTCGGAACTCATCAAGTTTGTACCGGGGAAACTGATAAGATTGATGCACCTGAGTGATTTTCAAGATTTGGGATTGCGAACAACTTTTGTTGACTATCGTTGTTAGCAAACCGATTTGTTGGTAGTCACCAGGCTGGATTTGCGGACGTCCGATCAACATCTTAACGTTGTGACAAATGACGGTTCGTTGTTCAACATTGCGTTGGAAGGTGTTGTAAGAGCGGTCTAAACATGCGTGGCACGATTTTCAATCAATCCCGTCAGCTCGTTTGCTTCGTGGATGATATGAATATTGTCGGCAGAACATTTGCGGCAGTGGCTGGTCAATACACTTGCCTAAGCAACAGGAATTTGGCTACAGTTGAATGCGCTCACTGCAAGTGGCTCCGAGCGCGCCAGGAGTCGTCTTGGTAGTAGTGTCACGATCGACAGTGATTGATGAAACCGCCAATGGAAACCGTATCTACTACGGACTCCGCACAAATTGGTGATCTGGAAAACCTCAACCCCGTACAAAGTGCACTATGTACAAATCATGTATAAGACCAGATTTTCTTAACGGGGATCATACTTAGATGATGCATGAATAGTACCAGCGTGCGCTAGGCATATTTGAGCGACGCGTGTTACGGATTATATATGGAAGTGTAGATGAAGAAGGTGTTGTATGGTGGAGAAGAAGGAACCACCATGTCGCCAGGATGCCGAAAAACAACCCAGCTAAAATCCTCAAACATTTATTTCCGTGTACGTACGCTTTTCAGCGTACTCACTCAAAGGAGTGGAATCATTCCTGGACGGCATCTTGGTTTCCAGAAAAACCGAAATGGAGCACCATGCTTTGTTCCAACGGCTTCAAGCTTACGGTTTCGTTCTACAGGAAGAAAAATGCACCATTCTTCAGCCGCATATCAAGTATCTTGGACACATCGTTGATGCCAAAAGTCTCCGTCCTGACCCATCCAAGGTGGAAGCTATCGTCAAGATGCGACCTCCCAAAGATGCCCAACTCATTCCTTGGTACAGTGAATTTCTACGGAAAGTTTGTCCAGGAGATGCACCAGCTACGACGCACTGCTCAAGAAGGATGCCAAATTTGTTTGGAACCAGGAGTACCAGAAATCGTTCCAGCGGTTCAAGGAGGTACTTCAATCGGATTTGATGTTGGCGCATTATGATCCTGCATTAGACTTCATCGTTGCTGCCGACGTATCGCAGTCCGGTATTGGGGCATGCCTTCCTCACACGTTCCCAGATGGTACACTCAAAGCCATCGCTCACGCATCCCACTCTCTCACTCCCGCGGTGGCAAACTATGGACAGATCGAGAAGGAAGGTCTTGCGATGGTGTTCGCCGTGATAAAATTCCATTGCATGCTATTAGGACGCAGGTTCACCCTTCAAACGGATCATCAACCACTACTGCGGATCTTCGGACAGAAGAACGGAATTCCGGTTCACACGGCCAACCGCCCCTTCAACGTTGGGCACTGAATCTTTTTTGCTACTATTTTGGAATCGAGTACGTGTCCACTACGCAATTTGGTTATGCCGACGTACTATCTCGCCTTATCAACAGTTGCGTTAAACCGGATGATGATTTCATCATCGCCTCAATTGAACTGGAAGATGACGTCGAGCTTCCACTCCAAGAAGCCGTTACCTCGCTACCTGTGACATCAACTCTGCCATACGCCCTTTCCTCGCTCATCAAGATGCATTGTCGGTAGTGAAGGGCTGCATCATGATGTCCAACCGTCTGGTGATTCCGGAAAATCTTCATCAGAGAATGCTTAGCAGCTCCATAGAAGACATCCTGGAATAAAGCGGATGAAAGCTGTTGCACGTACTCACATGTACTGGCCGAGAATTGATGAAAACTTTGCTGACCCTGGCAAGAGATGTGACAGTTTTGCCAAACATTCCAAATCACCACCCAAGGCTCCGTTGTATTTGTGGCCACTCACACAATCTCCCTGCGAACGAATTCACATCAACTTTGCTAGCCCACTCAACTGTCTATACTTCCTGGTAATTGTGGACGCCTTCTCAAAGTAGCCAGAAATTTACATCGTACGATCTCCGACCACAGCAGTAGTAATCGAGTTCCTGAATAAACTATATGCACGCTTTCGTTTTCCCAACGTCATTGCCTCCGATAACGGCACCCAATTTACGTCGGAAAAATTTGCGGCTTTGTGCAGGAAGAACGGCATTCAACACTTCCGAATCTCGCCGTATCATCCACAGTCCAATGGTCAGGCGGAAAGATTTGTGGACACCTTGAAGAGGTCGCTGCACAAAATCAACGAGGGGGAAAACATCACGGAAGCGCTCCAGACTTTCCTCCAGGTATACAGGACTACCCCCAGTCGTGTTCTGAATGGCAAGACACCTTCGCAGCAGATGCTTGGCCGAAACATGAAGACAGTCCTGGATCTCCTTCACCACAATCAACCGAAGCCTGTACTCCTCAATCATCGCCAGGACGAGCAGTTCAATCGGAAGCACGGCGCAGCTCTTCGTGATTTGCTCAACAAGCAACAACAAAAAGTGGCAGTGGGCTTCCGGCGTGATCATTGGCATGACGAGTGGCATAGACTGAGGAAGCTTATCAGATCACATACCAAGCAACTCAAGATGCGTTTTAGTGAAGAGGAAACAAGTGCAGTAGATTTGCCACCACTGGATATGCTGGTGGACATGTTTGGTCTACAATCCTCAAAAGCATCTGAGCCGCACTCCCAGCAACGTCTAAATCAAGTCGAACACGACTCCATTGCATCAACCACGGCCTGAAATTGAAGTTGAAGAATTGCCAATGGGCCCACAATACGAAGAAAATTCCAGTCAACATGAAGGAGCTGAAGTCATTTCCTAAACAGAAGTAGGTCTCAGCCAGATCGACCAACCTGAATCGGAACAAGAAGATGTCCAACCATCAACCGATCCTGTTCAAGAAATACCATCGGTCCGGCTGCAGAGGATTATTCGGATGCCTTCATGATTTGAACCTGTTTTGGAAATAAGAAGAGAGGAATATTGGACACTATCATAGTAGTCGTACAACAAGCATTTTCAGTTACTGTGGACAGCCTGGCAACGCATAGCAACCGGACATATAAAAGGCAGTCAAAAAACTGCCAATGTTTAATCATTCCAGTTCTACCAAGCGACACGATCGGTCGTGTTTTTCGCTCACTCGCAGTAAAAGTTTTTTTTTTTCCCTCGCCCGCTTTCTCGCGATTGCGTGTTTGGTTAGCGATCTACCGCCTGCGCTTGCTCATCTTCTGGTGGTGGCAAAGCAGAAACAAGTGCTGCAAAGTTCGGAAACATTTCCCGCTCGACCTATTGCTGTGGCAATGGGTCGAAAAAATCGACCAACGGTGACATCCGCTCCCGAAACATTACCGCAACCGGGCAGCTCCAAGCGGCTGCGCCACGATGACGCCGATCCAGTGGATCGCAACGCTCGTCTACTAGCGAGCAATCAATTCGCCGTGCTTCCGATCCAGGAGGTGCCGAAGAAGGTGAAGGTTCCCCCGCTCTTCACGACGTCCAAGGACATTGCTGCACTCAGGACCGAGCTTGCAGCTATCAAAATCCATCCACTGTACAAGCTGTGCAGTAATGGAACCAAAATTATGTGCTCGACGGAGGCTGACTACCGTGCTGTCGGCGCTCACCTAGTCGCGAAGAAACACGAGTTCTACACTCACGACGCGCCCGGAAGCAAGCCATTGAAGGTGATTCTGCGTGGCCTTCCAGAACTCACACCGGAGTCAATCTTCGCAGAGCTGCAAGCGGCGGCACTAAAGCCTCAGAAGGTGTTTCCCATCAGGCGCCAGCAACACGGTAACTACCGGGACCAACTCTATCTGGTCCACCTTGTGAAGGGATCCGTCACGATGGCGGAGCTGATGAAAACACGGGCCCTTTTCGACGTCATCGTCGAGTGGGACCGGTATCGTCCGAGACAGCACGACGTAACGCAATGTGGCAACCGCCTTGCGTTCGGACATGGAACTCGGAAACTGCCACATGAAACCACGATGTGGCAAGTGTGCTGGAGCCCACAGTACCAACGATTGTGCCCTGATGGAAGAAGGTGCGCTACCGAAGTGCGCAAATTGTGGCGGTAACCATGAGAGCTGCAATCGAACCTGTCCAAAACGTGCTGAATTTTTGGCTATCCGAAAAAGGCGTCCACCAAGTCTCGGCCTGCTCAACGCCGTCCACCACCTCCGATGAACGAGGAGAATTTCCCGTCGCTTCGGTATCAGGTGCCAAACCTACCACCGATCCCATTAAATCACCGCCAAGCAAACCGCCCGTCAGCTTCGGTTCATCATCGTTTCGCGGCAGCCGCCGCCGCCCCCAACTCGACTCCTCCTCCCGGCTGGGGGCAACCCGAATCGCAGTACCTCCACGCAATCACCCGTCGATGGACAGCTCTACGACTCGGAGCAAATGGTGGAGTTCGTGCAAGAGCTCTATCACCAACTACGTTCCTGCCGCTCCAAGGAGGAACAGCTCAAAGCCGCCACATCCGTGACGATGACGTTCATTTTCAAATATGGACCATAATCGCTCCATCAACATCGTAAATTGGAATGCTTGTTCCATCCGGAACAAAACCGTTGAGCTCGGTGACTTCCTTAACAGGAAGGCCATCGACATCGCCATCGTCACCGAGACACATCTCAAGCCCGAACTCACCGTTATTATCCCAGGATACCGGATTGTGCGACTTGATCGTAGCGGCCCTAGTGGAGGAGGAGTCGCGATCGCCCTGCGCTACAACATCAACTGCCATCTGCTTCCGAGGCTTTCAGCTGCAGTCCATCGAAGCCATCGGAGTCGAGGTCGAAACCGCTGTCGGCCCAATCACCATCATCGCGGCCTATTGTCCCAAGCAAGCCAGTACCAACAACGGAACAACAACGGCCCTACGAAACGACATCCGTAAGCTAACTCGGAGGCAGGGGCAGTTCATCATCGCCGGCGACCTAAATGCGAAACACGAAGCCTGGGGAACACCCGGCGGAATCGGAACGGAATAATTCTGCAGGAAGACCTAGAAGAGGGACATTACACCGTCCTGGGCCCGGATACTCCCACCCGGTTGAGCCGATCCGGGGTCCATTCGACAATCGACATCTTCCTCACCAACATGGGGAACAACATCGCCCAGCCGATCGTACACCAGGAGCTCAGCTCGGACCACTATCCGGTGGTGGCCGAAGTTGGCTCCTCGGTCAACCGGCATCGAATCACCAGACGGAACTACCATCGCGCCAGTTGGGAGAGGTTCCGACAACACGTTGACGACAATATCGATTTCGACATGCACCTTGATTCGGTTGATGACATCGAACGGCAGCTGCAGAGCATCGAGCAAGCGATCGCCCAGGCCCGGGAGCAACATGTACCGGTGATTGATCAGGTGAGTGACTCTGTACCCATTGATAGACCCACTAAAGAACTTATTCAATTGCGCAACGCCATTCGAAGGCAATACCAGCGAACTGGTTTGCCAACGCTCAAACGTCACTGTAATCGAGTGACCAAAATTATTAAGGCCAGAATGGTGGACCTTAAGAATAACAATTTTGCCGACAAGATCCGCTCTCTCCCAGATTGTGCAAAGCCGTTCTGGAAGTTGACCAAAATTTTAAAAACTAAGCCAAGGCCCATTCCACCGTTGATCCCATTAGACAGCAATGGCTCTAAGGATCGATTGATAACTCCTGCAGAGAAGGCTGCTGAGATAAGTCAACACTTCGTCAGCTCCCATAATCTCGGACAAAACATCGTCAGTCCACATGAAGCTGCCGTTAGCGCGCTTATTACTAACATCCATCTAAGCCCCAACGACTTCACAGAGGAGTTGGAGATCTCAGCTGACGAATTGTTGGCTTATATCAAATGCTCAAAGAACATGAAGGCCCCAGGTTTCGATAATATCCTGAACTTGGAGCTCAAGCAACTGAGCCCCCAGTTCTATAACCATCTGGCGATGGTTTTCAACCAATGCCTCCGACTTGGCTACTTCCCTCGTGTTGGAAGTCAGCCAAAGTCATACCCATCCAGAAACCTGGGAAAGATCCTTCGTGTTCCAAGAGCTATAGGCCCATCAGCCTTCTCTCAGGATTATCCAAGCTGTTTGAGAAAGCGATCTACCGTCGGCTTCTTTCATCTGCCGACGAGCTGAACATCTTGCTCGACGAACAATTTGGCTTCCGACGTGGTCGGTCGACTATTCACCAACTTAATCGAGTCAGTAACATCCTCAGACGGAACAAGTCTGTTTCGAAATCATCTGCCATGGCACTTCTCGACATCGAGAAGGCCTTTGATAACGTGTGGCATGATGGCTTGGTGTACAAGCTGCATCAATACAATCTTCCCATCTTTCTGGTGAAGATAATTAAAAATTATCTGTCGGACAGGACATTCCGTGTTTCGCTGCAAGGTGCAGTTTCCGATGCACAGGAGATTTCCGCCGGTGTTCCGCAGGGAAGTATACTAGGTCCACTTCTGTTCAACCTATTCACCTCGGACATACCCCCGCTCCCTGAAAATGGATCTCTGTCGTTGTTCGCCGATGATACCGCAGTCGTCCACAATGGTAGGGTAATAAGAGCGCTTACAGCGAAACTGCAGCGAAGCCTGAATGTTCTGTCTGAATATTTCACTGAATGGAAGATCTGTATCAATGCGGCGAAGACCCAGGTCATCCTATTTCCACACTCCAACTCTCCCAGACTTGTTCCGCCTGAGGATTGTAAAATAAGCCTAAACAACACAACGGTGGAATGGGCCAAATCAGCTGTCTATCTTGGCAGTTACCATAGACAGCAAGCTTATTTTCAGGAGCAGGTTGACAAAACGGTCACAAAGTGTAACGTTCTGTTGAAGCTACTGTACCCATTGATCAACAGAAGGTCTACATTATCCCTGAAAAACAAGCTTGCTGTCTACAAGCAAATCATACTTCCAGTCATCGAGTACGGCATGCCAATCTGGGAGAGTTGCGCAAAAACACACCACCTGAAGCTTCAGCGTGTTCAAAATAAGTTCCTCAGGATGATCCTGAACACCCCTCCGAGGACAAGAACATCTGAGGTCCACCGTCTGGCCGAGATAAAAATGCTCGACGATCGCTTTAGTGAGTCTATCAATCGGTACAGGGCACGCTGCCTGACATCGGATCACCAGATCATCCGGAATCTGGTTCCCCACCCCTAGGATTTTCAAATTGTAGTTTTAGTTGTAGATTAGGTAGGTTATCAAATTTTAACAAACAATGCCCCAAGGGCTGAACTGAAAATTAAATGTAAAACACATAACACTTTAAACACACCAAACACAGAAAATTCAAAATTAAACAAAGCTGAAGAGCCCAATGGGCTAAAACACTTAAAATGTTAAAATTAGTATGTAAGACAAATAAATTGGAAATATAAAACATGTTAAAGTAAAAAAATGCCAATGTTTAATTCTGTTATAAGACTTCAAGAAATAAAGAGCTATTTTAATACTGTATCAAGTACAACAGAATGCTGCCAGAATTTGATGAGAGATTTCATGTAAATTTAAGCCAGATAACGCCTGAATCTAGTCTGTTGTAAGATTGAAAACATTGTTGTATGGAGCATGAAAGATTGCAAACAATTTCGCCTCCTTTGGCTTGGAATTAAACGAGGGTAAATTGTACGCGCCTGTTCAAATTTATTTTTTTGTGTGTATGTATGATATCATTGTCCTATTGTCAAAATCATTCTACGATAATGCTTCAAATTCCATTTTATAGACGAAAAATGCAATTACCAATCTTATATGACGATGCTATGTTATCCATTATAGCATCGTCCTTAAGTTCAGACCTGATTGTCTAATTTGATCCAGAATATTCAATATCATATTTTAATAAATATTTGCTTCCACCTTCCAGGTATTAAACCATACAAATGTTCATATTGCGAGAAATCCTTCATCAGAAAACGATTCCTCATGGAACACGAAAGCACTCATACGGGTAAGTAAAGAAATCAGATTTCTTCTTCTGAAATCTCCACCAATCCAAATCCAAATCTAATTTCATTTAAAACCCCACAAACAACAGGAATCAAAATGTACAACTGCGAAGTATGTCATCAAAGTTTTGGTCAGAAGAACTCTCTCAAAAAGCACCTACAAACCAACCATCCCACCTTCGGAAATAGTGGTGATTGGGGCGCGGGGAGCAGCAGCAGCAGCAGCCATCATCACCATCAACGTCAATTGATAACGGTTGATTCGGCCTCCGTTTCTCCAACTGGCAGCACCAACAGCAACGGCAGCACGCTATCCATTCAACATCAACACCAGCAACATTCTCACCTGATGCCACCGCAAACGCATCCCATACCCCTGACTAGCCAGCAGCAGCTCCAGTTGATGACCGCTTTTCATCAACCACACTGAGAAGGTGCTTGTAGCATTTTAAATTAATCTATGGAAAACCGTGCGTCTCCATCGAGGATCCGAATATGATGGGGTTAAATACTAATTTCCATTTACAGCCATTTACATTGTCGAAAACCATTAACAATTTATTCATTAAACACATATTAAACAACAGCACTCGATTATCGATCGGTTTGTGCAATTTCTAGAGCTGAAAGAGAAAACCCGCATCCGAACTATTATACTCCATGCATACCTGTGGATGTGATAAATTTCAGGCATCGCAATAAATTCTACGATAGCTGCTAAATCGACCGGGAAAATGGGAATGTCTTTCATCGTTTGTTTTTTTTATATATCGCATTACAACTTGTTCGACTTAAATAATGCACATAGATACGAGCAGAGATGACCACAGAAGCCGCAGGACATCGCATCGCATCATGCAGTGTGCCAACATCGCAGCACATCAAGAGCGTCATAACAAGCTTTTTCGATGACGTCAATTGCATTTAGTTGCCCTGCAAAACCAACTAGCACGGAAACGAGGGTTGAGTGCTCGCTTGCGTAATCAAGCACCTATAGAGGACCCCATCATCGCCACCGACCGTCGTCGCACTTGTCGGCCACACGCCGTAGCAGGGGGCAATGTACTTTCGAGTCCTCGATGACGGTCAACTGAGAGGGAGCTAGCTAAACGAGAGAGCACCCAGCATCAGCAGCTCCATGTGCATTTCCCGGAAAATGATCATAGCATGCCTACGAAGATGGGTGTGTACTTTTTGATGGGAAATTTTGCTGTGAAATCGGCTGCTTGGTTGATGGTAGCGGTGTTGCTGCAATAGGATTCGCACTATTTAGGTAATAGTGTGAGTTTGGTGAAGTGAAGTTGCGAAACATTGTTTGAAAGGTGGAATTCAATAAATGCAAGTGATGCCGGTAAGTTCATCGGAATTTGTTTTGCTATGCGAAAACAGAACGCGATCATATTTTGTTTTCTTGAGTAAAATTCACTGCCAATAAATGCGGAACATTCACGATTTTGCTTGATTTTCTATTTTAATGGGACTGCAATGCTTTTAGGTACAGTTCAGGTGTCTTTTCAGGTGCTTCTCAAATAATTTCGAGTAGGATCTTTATTAAATTGGGGTAACGAGATGTAATGTTAACTAAGCTCCTTAATTCGGCTTATGTACCAAATATGTCATTAATTCAGCAATAATCAACAAAATTATATAACAAGTAACTAAACCTGTGTAAAGAGAATTGTATTGTTTTCATTATCAAATGGCCGATAAACAGTTTTATTGCAGGGCTCCCATAAAAATGAAACACAAATGTTTACCTAACTTGAGAATTAATAAAGCAACTGCAACCAAATTTGGCATGTGAGGATTTTTTAAAAGCAAGAAATGTTGCAATCTTGGCTTGAGACCCTTGCTCTTTCTGAAAGAGGCGGGGGGGGTCTCCCATACAAATGAAATATAAATGTCTGCATAACTCGAAAAATACTAGGTTGCCTGAAGAGTACCTTTAAAAACAAACACGAAAACATTTTTTTTGCCAAATTTGGTTTTATTTCTCAACATACTCTCTTTTTAGGTCGATACAGCGAGTCCAGCGATGTTCTATTTTTTCTACCCCATCCGAATAGTACTCCTTCGGAAGTCCTTCAAAATAGCCATCGGTTTCAGCTATGAGTTCATCATTTGAGCAAAATCGCTTACCGGTGAACCATCTCATAAGGTTTGGGAGCAAATAGAAGTTACTGGAGGCCAAGTCTGGCGAATACGGTGGATGAAGAACCAATTGATACCGAATTTCATTCAATTTTGCTTGAGCAATAGAGGATGAATGAGAAGCCGCATTGTCGTGATGATAGAGCACACTTTTTCTCTGCAAATGCGGCCGTTTTTTCTGGACTTCATCCTTCAAACGATCCAATAACGCTGCATAGTATACACCTGTTATGGTTTTACCTTTTTCAAGATAGTCGATGAATATTACACCTTGCGCATCCCACAACACGGAGGCCATAACCTTTCCCACCGTTTGTTGGGTTTTCAGGCGCTTCGAAGCACTTTCGCCCGATGAAACCCATTGTTTTGCCTTCTGCGATGACTCCGATGTGTAGTAATGGATCGAAGTTTCATCCATGCTAAAGAATCGGCACACAAACTTCTTCGGATTACGTGTAAACTTGCTCAAATTCTCCTGAGAGGTTGTGACACGAATGCGTTTTTAGTCCATTGTAAGCAAACGCGGTACCCATCGCGCGCAGAGCTTCTTCATACCCAAAACGGAATGCATGATGTTGCCAACTTGTTCCATTGAAATGCCTAAAGTCTTAGCTAGCTCTCTCTCAATTTTACTTTTATATCCTCCAATACAATATCATGGATTTTATCGACGTTCTCAGTTGTTATGACCTCATTTGGGCGTTCAGAACGTGGTGCGTCAACGATGCTCGTACGGCCACAATGAAAATCAGCATACTAGAAATGGCTGAAATTAAGGAGTGAAGCTCGTAAAAAAAAATTTACATTGGCGATTACCAACGTCTGTAGGAAATTCAAGGGACTGTGGGCCTTCAGGTTGATTTTAACGAAATTTTGGGTGAAATGACCTCAGCGTGTATTGTTTACACTGCGTGAGTTTCATTGTGAAATGGGTCGTAGTTTCGAAAATGGAGTCGAAGGAACAGCAAGTGTGAGAGAACATTTTGCACACGTACCTCGACAACCCACTTCTTTCGCACCGAGCCATCGGAAAGATGTTGAAAATTCACCAGTCTACAGTGTCTCGCGTCATAAAACGTTTCGGGGAACGTTTAACTGTCGATCGGAAGAAGGTGAGTGGCAGAAAAAGTGGTTCGTACTGTGTGAAGGATCACGCTGCCTTTAAACGCAAACCCAACTGTTCTGTTCGGGATGTCGCGAAAAAGCTGCACTTGACCCAAAGTTTCGTGCAGAAAGGCAAGGATCGAGCCGGGCTCCATTCATTCAAAATTCAGAATGCTCCAAACCACAATAAAAAACAGATAAGGACAGCTCAAACACGTGCGCGTTAACTGTACACACAAATGTTGACGAAACTACACTGCTGCATCATAGACGATGAAACTCTCAGGAAACAGCAAGTGTCAAAGTTTCCCAAAAAAATAATGTTTTGGCAGGGGATTTGTTCGTGTGGTAAACGGAGCAAGCCTTTCGTGACAACTTCAACTGTAAATGGTCAAGTATACATGAATGAATGCCTGAAAAAAACGACTGCTTCCGTTTCTTAAAACACACAACGTTTCTAAATTTTTTTGGCCGGACCTAGCCGCTTGTCACTACCCCAAGGATGTTCTGGAGTGGTACAAGACGAATGGTGTCAATTTCGTGCTGAAAGATCTTAATCCCCCAAACTCTCCTGAGTTGCGGCCAATTGAAAAATATTGGGCTATAATGAAGCACAAACTTCGTAAGCATCCTAATGTTGTCACTACAGAACAGGAAATGTTGAAGTCATGGTTGAAAGCAGAAAAAATGTTGTTTCAAGCGTTGTACAAAATCTTATGCGTGGTTCGGGCTTTTGGATTTGGTAAAGAAATACAGTGAAATAAAAATACCTAAACCAAGATTATACATTGTAATTTATTCCCTGAATATTTCATGACAATCGGTTGAGAGACTTGTTTTAGAGGACGAGTTTAAAGTGATGCAATTTAACTGTGGACACCCTGTATCTGCGTAACTTGAGAACTTATCAAGCAAATAGAACCTAATTTGATAACATCATGATGCATTAAAACTCGAATTCAAATACATATTTGTTTTCAATACTATGCTTGTTCCTCATCAACTACATCCAGTACTTTCTTTCACTTCTCGGCTCTTCATTATTATAATCACCCCTTCAGTGAACACTTTTAATTATTATAAACACTTATTAAAGTTTGACTGGCAAAATTTAAAAACTAATATTGTTATGAAATACAATATTCACATGAGCCATTTTTCTAAACTTAAATTTTGATAAGACATAGTAATTGTGGTAATTCTCACTTCCACGCATTATTGAAATCTTCAAAGATCAATCTGGTCAATTTAAAATTCATAAAGATTTTTAATACTTGGCCATACACACCCGACGGGGCTTTACCATCCGCTCAATTGCAGTTCTTCCTCAACAACTTCAACAGCAATATGAGCAACCTGCATGTTAACATGTCTAGCTAAAATCTAACATCTCTAACAAAAATCCTAAAATGTCCAGGACTAATTTTCTTTATAGGCTTATGTAAATTATGAATTTCAGTTTTTAAAAAATCATAAAATGTAAACGATTATTCTGATCAAAATGTTGTCTGAGAAAAAGTTGTAGGTCACTAAGTGTTTTTCAAGAAAAAAAATACACTGAAACTAAAAAATGTAAGTTCATACATAAAAAAACAAAAAAACATTGATTTTCTCAATCGACCAGCTTCGCATTATCCAATTTTTTTTTTTGAAAAAAACTAGAAATTATATCCTTAGGCTAAAAGTTTAAGGCGGTCAGTTCTTTTTTTTTTTATTTTTGTTTTTAAATTTTTATAGATATTTTGAATTTTGTGAAATCAAAATTTTTATAATATCACTTTAATAAAACAAGAACTGTATTCATTTTTAATAAAAAAGGACATAAAAATCTTTTTCGTAAACCCAGCCGTTCTGAAGTTATTGCGAATTTTATGAAAAGGAAATTTGGCTGTAACAATATTTTCAGCCATTTTCAAATGTTAGTCGCAAGGTCAAAAAAAAAATTTTGTTACATGATAGATTATCGAATAAGAAACAAATCTTTCTCAGACATTAGACGCAACGGAAGTGATACAAACTGATGCTATCTGAAGTAAATGATCAAACTCAAAAGTTTTTTTTTTTTGCAAAACCGGTTAATAGGGTAATTGGATGTAACAATAGCCTAGCTCCTTCATTCGGTCTATGTACCAAATATGTCATTAATTCAGCGATAATTAACAACATTATGTTGCTATCAGGATGATAAATTAATTGCGATGAATTTGAGTCTTTACCAGACAATTTATTTACTTTCACGTAATTTTTGATTTCCTTTACTTTTTAGACACCATGATTTCACTGGTTAGCTGAACTAATTATCTCCACGAGCTTTGGAAAGATCTAAATTTATTTTCGTTAAATAGCTTTCACGCGCTTCGTAAACATGGATTTTGTACATAGAACAAATCTATATATATATATATATATATATATATATATATATATATATATATATATATATATATATATATATATATATATATATATATATATATATATATATATATATATATATCTATAATAAAATGAGTTGGGGTTTCCTTTGTCACGATTTAACTCGTGACGGAAGAACCGATTGGCGTGAAACTTTGTATGCAGAGATTGTTGGGGCGGAAAATAATCTTATGATGGTTTGAGACCCTCCCTTCACTGAAAAGGGGCTCCCATACAAATGAAACACAAATTTCTACACAACTCGAGAACTAATCAAGCCGAAAGAAACCAAATTGAGCATGTGTGAGTTTTTGATGGCAAAAAGGTTTTATGGTAGCTTGAGAACCCTCCCCGTCATAAAAGGGGGGGCTTTCATACAAATAAAACACAATATTCTGCATAACTCGGGAACTAATCAAGCAAACTGAACGAAATTTAGCATGTGGTGGTTTTTTCAGACAAAAAATGTTTCTATGTTGGTTTGAGACCCCTTCCCATCCTAAAGAGGGGGGGGGGGGTCTCCGATACAAATGAAACACACTATTCTGCATGGCTCGAGAACTAATCAAGCAAACGGAACCAAATTTAGTATGTGGTGGTTTTTGAAGATAAAAAATTGTTCTATGTTGATTTGAGACCCCTCCCCTTTCTGAAAGGGGGAGAACCTATTCAAATGAAACGCAAATCCTTGCATAACTCGAGAACTAATAAGAGAAATGGAACCAAATTTTGCATGTGGAAGTTTTTGAAGGAGGGAAATGTTTCTATGGTGATTTGAGACTCTTTCGTAATATGAGGAGGAAGTTGGGGAGGGGTGCTCTCAAACAAATGGAACCCAAATTTCTGCATAACTCGAGAAATAATCAAGCAAATGGAACCAAATTTGGAATGGACGAGTTTTTTAAGGCATGAAATGTTTTTGTGGTGGTGCAAAGTCCCTCCTCCCTCTAAAAAGGGGGGCTCTCATACAAATGAAACAAATTTCAACCAAACATGAGAACTATACCTACTGCTTTGCAAATTTGTATTCAGTGGTTTTTGGGTCCGGGAAAGCATCTTATGATAGTTCAAGAGCCCTCCCGCTTCTAGAAATGGTGGGATCCCATGCAAATGAAAAACTATTTTCAGCATAACTCAAGAACTAATCAAACAAATGGAACCAAATATGGCATGTGGAGGTTTTGTAGGCAAGAAATGTTTCTATGGTGGTTTGAGACCCCAAGCAAAAGAAACCAAATTTAGCATGTGTGAGGTTGTAAAGGCAAGAAAGGTTTCTATGATGGTTTCAGATTCCTCTTCGCCCTGAAAGGGGCGGCTCCTATACAAATGAAATACAACATTCTGTATAACTCGAGAACTAATCAAGCAAATTGAACCAAATCTGGCATGTGGAGGTTTTTGTAGATGAATACTGTTTTAATGCTAATTTGAGACCCCTCCCTTTTCTGAAGGCAGGGGGGGCTCCCATGCAAATGAAACACAAATCTATGCATAACTCGAGAACTAATTAAGAAAATGGAACCAAATTTGGCATATGGAGGTTTTTGAAGGAGAGAAATGTTTTTATGGTCATTGAGACTCTTCCGCCTTCTGAAGGGGGAGGGGGCTTTCAAACAAATGAAACACGAATTTCTGCATAACTCGAGAACTAATAAAGGAAATGGAATCAAATTTGGCATGTGGAATTTTTTGAAGGAGAGACATATTCCTATGATGGTATAAGACCACTCTGCCCTCTTAATGAGGGGGTCCCATAGAAATGAAACGCAATTTTCTGCATAACTCGAGAACTAATAAAGCAAATGGAATCAAAAATGGTAGGCGAGGTTTTTTGAATGCAAGAAATGTTTCTATGGTGAGTTCAAACACAAATTTCAATAAATCCTGAGAATTATCCAGGTAACTAAGCCACAAACTGTGTATTGTCTGTGTAATAAGAATCTTCTGATAGACGTTTGAACTCCTTATTACTCAAAAAAAAACTCATAAAAAAACCTCAGTTCTATGTAATGTTCATTCATTTAGTTGCAGGCGTAGCAACGCTCGCACCGGGATCAGCTAGTATGTATATATAAAAATGAATGTTTGTTTGTTAATAACGCTAAAACTCGTGAACGGCTGAACCAATCTTGACAATGTCTTCGGATGATTTGTTCCTTTTTGCCCAAAAAAGTTTCAGAGAAACTCAAAAGTTGGGAATTTCTTGAAGACAAGCCAATCGCTGTTTCTCTTTTATACCTTACTCAAGCATGATGGTGGTGCTGCTGGTATCTGCGGGAATAATTTATCTAAAAAAAATGAGAGCGCTGTCAAGAGCTATAATTTCATGCCCATCAATCAAGCTTGTTCTCACGAGTCAGCATGGCCTGTGAGATCAACCACGGGTTCAGAATCACCACCATCAAAAAGTTCCGGTTCGAATCCCACGTTACAAAGACGCTGTACAACTCCACGTGGTTGCTTTTTTTTGTCAATTACATTTCGAGTCGATAAAGTAGATCTATCAGTCCTGCATGTTACCACCAGAGAGACGTTTCTTTTTAACTTGTGACCAAATATTCGTAGCTTTTTGTATTGTTCACGTACAATGTACGAATGTTCTTTCTGTGCCAACAAAAGCTTCGTGCTTTTGACAGTTGTGTGTGTGGTATTTATTACGAATGTATCTTCATAATAAGTACAAATCAGTTTCGTTGCAGAAAATAACGAATAGATTTATTAGTTCTACCTTCGATTTCGTAATATAAACTAAAATTAATTTTCAGTGAGATTTACAGATAAAAGCCACCCGTAATTAAATAATTGTTTACATATATAGTTATAGTTAAGATAACTATGATTTTACGTGAAATCGTAGACTCAATTATAGGGACATATTTTGTAAAAATTACGTATAGAAAATGTTATTATTGGAAGTATTTGAGCTAGCGATTGTTTATTTTTCAAATGGCTCATCTAAACACAAACCAAAAGAACAAAATCTGTGTACAGAAAATTGTAATGTTTTCATTATCGAATGGACGAATGGAAATCATATATTAAAAATTTCTTAAGTGCTTCAAAACAGTTTTATTTTAGTTTATTTTGTAAAATTTGGTGTTGTGTAGAGCAAATACAGCTGGCAAAGCCTTAAATTAGAATATCAGATTGAAGAAACCGAACGAAGATGGCATTTCGTGATAAATCTATCGAATGAGACAAAGTTGTATACACGAAAAGGCCCAATTTGGTGCTTATAGACCGATATTACACCCATGGAGATTCCGAAAGTTCCTGACGTTATAAAATGAGTTGTGTAACTTTTTGTGGAACATACTACCAAATGTCTTAATCTAATCTAAGCAAGTGTATAGCAATTTGATTATCATTTACTGCTCAAATAATGTGTATGTTATAATGAAAAAAAATAATGAATCGTTACGTATTAGGCTGAGTCCCTATGTGTCCCTTACATACCCTAACCAGGATTTTTAAGCCTTTCGTTGAGGAGACAGCAGTCAGGTAAATTTTTATGAATACCCGTGTCAGGAACAAATTTCTTACTCAAATATCTTCTTATTACTTATCTCATTTCAATACAATGGAGTCTGCCATACATTTGAAATGAAGATATGTACAAAGTCAACTAAGTGCTATATATTGGAAAGTTCTTCACCTCATCAATTTAGTTTATCTTTCATAGCTTTTCAAGCTTTTGAAATACTGCTTCTTCTCCCCCTAAAAAAAACTATCCGAAACACACACACACATCCAAAAGCATCAAAAGCATCACTTGATTCTTTTCCATCGCGTCCAAACAGTAACGGGTTAGTCTGACTGCCACCGTGTCTTAAAAAAATTGCCTGTTTTTTAATAATCTATTATTAATAATACAATAATAATGTATAATAATAATGTTGTGAACATCACGACAAACAATAAAAAAGGGTCAAAAAAGGAGCAAAAACATAATTTTCGGTTAATAAAATTCGCAATAACTTGAGAAGGCTAGGCTTACGAAAAAAAAATTTAAATGCTGTTATATGTAAAATAATGCATAAAATCTATTTTTGTTATATTTTAATAAAAAAATTGGCATTTTGAAAATTTTCAAAAAAATCATAAACATATATATACAAAAACATAAAAAAATTAAAGAAGTGACCGTCTTAAAATTTTCTCCAACTTTAAGGACATAACTTCAGCTTTGAAAAAAATTAAAATTAAGAGGATCGAAGCGGGGGTTCTTTTGAGAAAACCAACGTTTTATGTTTTAAGCAAGAATTTACGAATTTGTTAGTTTGTGTATTTTTTCTTGAAGAACATTTCATTACCAGAACTTGGTCTAAGACAACATTTTGATCAGTTGAGACGTTCGCGAAACATTTTTTTTTGAAAAAATAAAATCCACATTTCAAATACACATTTACAGAAAGTTAGTCCAGGATAATTTTGGATTTTTTTTATGGAAAACGTAATTTTGTGCAGAAACCAACATATGGACAAAATTTCATTCAGATCGGAGAGAGTAGGGTCCAACCGGTTAGCTATTCTGGCTGGAAATGTTCTATAGTTTTTCTTGATGTCAACATTCATGCATCTAGCTTTCCCTGAAAAAATATGTATGTAATTTGATATCTTGATACTCTACGGGAAATAAGCCATATAATCCATTCCGTAACTGTTAACACAAATACCATTACCAAATTTAAACATTATTATCACAACCATTCATTTCAAACCGATTTAACGACTGAAAATTGGATTGTTGTTGGATTTGATTCGAAATATATGTAGGAAGTATTTACTTAATAAATAACATCTTGATGCATTCAAACTCGAATTCAAATACATATTTGTTTTCAATATTATGCATGGTATCTTGAGGTATCAATTACATCCACCACACAATCTGGATGGGCAAATGTCTTTTGTATTATTATTAAAGGAAAAACTACGAAAACAACAACCAGCGTTTATTTATGTTAACTGTGAAGAACTTGTGGCTTTATATGATTAAATAAAAATAAACATATAATTTCAAATGATTTGCAATCATTTAACTGATCAGGTATAAATGCTGATAAATTCGATTTATTCATAATACCCCTTGCACATCAATTACAATAATCCGAATGGATAGATATCGTACCAGTCTTCAGATACATCTGTTCTTACGATCGTAGATAACATTAAAATTTCAGTGTATTCTACCTCACACCTGCCAATTTACACTGTAGCTGCGCTCCCATCATGGACCCCTTGCATCGTCTCTTCTGATATCTAAATAGTAATACTTTTGCGATTCTACCACCCATAAAAACGAAACAAAACAGCTCTCGGTTATCGAAAATAAAAGTCGATGTGGATGTTTGTTAAAAGCTAGTTTTTAACTTATTCCTCTAGACTTGTAATTAGTCAAACATTTCCATTCATAAAAATTTGGTAAAATATGCTTTCGGCAACACTGCCACAAAATTCGAAGCATACAACGATTGCCTTGTTATGCATTTCAGATACGCATATATAGAAAGTAGGTTAGTAGTAGCTAGTTCAATCAATGTGATCCCAAATACGTTGCATCCTAAATATTTATCCCAAGCATCCTGCCTAGCTCTCCTGGTTCTCTCGCAAAGTGCATAAATAGCATAGCTTTGACGGCACCAATACCTACAACACCAGTACAAGAAAGGAAACTCGCTCTTCTCTTTGCTAAGCTCGAAGTCGAAGCTCTCCCTCTCTTTGGAAGTTCTCTGCAATTCCCATCAACACTGCCACCTGAGCATGGGAATGTGTTCAGTACATACATATTCAGATGATGGTAAAATGCGAAAAAACATTCCTCGCATTCAATGGGGTGGTAAATGAAAGCGTATATCCAGTGCTTAGCGCAGAAAACAGTGCATCAGTTGGATAGCATCCAAAGCAATAGCTTTGCCAACATTTATTCGATGCAACACAAAACCACCGAGCAACAAAAGAAAGCTACCACACAATGGCTGTGTGTATAGTTTTGAATTGATGATTTTGGTTAGAAACCCTGCTACCAAGCGTCTCCAGCATCTCGGGCAATGCTGATGCAGTCACATGGTAGTTCGATAAATTCTGAATTCAAACGGAGAAATATGAACCTGTGTGCTGGATCAAGGAGAGTTCAAATGGGTTCATAGTTCCACTTTTGCAATATTCGCAGACAGCCCCCGGAAAAAACATCCGAGCAGGCGGTGCGAGACCATTCCAACAGGGTATCAAAATACAGAGCATTGTTCAAGGTGCCAGCATTTCCCATTTGAAGTGGAAATTTCCTGTTTGTTAAGACTATTAGACGGAACAGGCAAGGGAAGTGTTGTTTTCGATTCGAATTTCCCAGATCAAGCAGATAGCCGTGTGCAAGGAATGTGAGAAGAAAGAGGGGGAGCTTCTTTTTCCATCCTTTTGAACCGATAGAGAATGGTCTGGGCTTGGTGTGGTGATTGAAATACGCTACCCAATGCAGACAAAGAAGTTTAGAACTCGGGATTAGAGGATTATTTGCCGATTTGGGTGCGATCCTAATGAGCTTGCCTGGCACCAGCAAGAGTTTTTCCTATGGTTGAGTTGAAATTTGGGTGCAGGTTTCATTCGCGCCGAGCCGAGAAAATCAAAATATATTCCACATATTGCATGAATTGAACATATGTCATCTCATGATGACAGCAATGGTAGACTAACTTTTTCATTTATTGAATTTTCTTATTTTTATAGACTCAGTCGAATCAATATTAAAGAGCCAACTTTCCATTTTTTCTATGTACATCGGAAATTTTATAGCTAAGTTTAAATCGATTACTCGCGGTACTTTCGAGGTAAGGGCTTGTTCATAAACCACGTAGACTCTTTTTGTAAATCGCAGAACCAGAAATTTTGAAATTTTGTATGGAGTGTAGACTTTGGTCAGCCCCCCCCCCCCCTTCCAGAAAAATCTACGTGGTTTATGACTAGTTCCTTAGTAATAATACAGGATTATGGATGCAAAGAACGAGACGGGAATTCTAAAAATTGTAACTAATGAAGACTTCCACCCATATGCAGTGTGGCCGTCTAGTCAGCCTAGTCAGCCAAGCTAACTCACCCCTTATCAATCTCAGGATCAGTTTACCGTACCAAAAAGAAACTCACCTTTTTCACCCGACGAAATTCCAACCTAAACCTTTCTTTCGGTGTTTGCAAGAATTGATTTACAAGCAAAAGAGCATCTTCAGCGGTGGTCTATTTTTGAAACAATGTTATACTTGGTCTGCATCAGCAAAACTTGAATAAAACCAACTAAAATAGGCCAACTATGCGTTCCCCGCACCGGTGTTGTATTTCTTTTGTTGAACCTACCAACACCTATCATCCTGTCAATCATTCAACATTAGAGATTAGAAGTTTTATTTCAGATGTCTCAGTTTTTCGCAATCTTTTTGACCAAATATTTTTTACTGTCAGTAGTGCGTCATTAGCAGACGGCGAGAAATACTTTCGTTTGGCTGAAGGTGAGTGTGTGAATGCAAGCATATCATTTAAACGATTTTAGATAATGCTGAATTGCAATTTGGCAGCGGAAAAACAAAAGCCGAAACGGAGGGGTCACGCCTTGAAAGACGTCCCAACGTCGACCGTGATTTCCGTTTCGGTCATCAGAAGCTGTTCCAGGACTTTAGCAACACGCCAACCTACGATGGAAGTACTCTTTGCGTCGTTTCCGCATGCCAAGGGAGATGTTTCTGGACATAATTAACAGCTTTTTTCCAGCTAAGTTGAGATGCAGCTGAAAAGTCGGCCTGAGCCTGTCACAAAAGTGTACTGCTTCCTTACGGATATTGGCGTACGGTTCCTTAGCTGGTTCTCTCGACGAAAATGTGAGGATAGGGAGCCAACCAGCCTAAGAAATGTTTGCAAAGCTATCAGAAGTCAAACTACAAAGTCAATCAACACCGGAAGAGGTGATGAAACTGATAAACTGGAAATCGCATATATTCAGTGAACTTCCCAAAACTCACGGCACTTATCAGAAGTTCAACATACTTCTTAGAAATCCAGGAAACTTCTTAAGAGTTTTGCGATTCTCCCTGATGTTTAAGCGAACTTCCCAGAAAGGAACATTCCAGAAAACCAAGGAACTTCCAAGAAGTTGAGGGTTGTTTCCAGACGTTCAGGCAACTTCCCGGAAATTCAGGGATTTTTACGTAAATTCAGGGAGTTTCACATGAGTTCATGGAACTTTCCAGAATTTCAGGCAACTATCCAGAAATTCAGGGAGCTTCCCAAAACTCAGGGCACTCATCAGGTGCTCAGAATACTTCTTAGAAACTCAGGAAACTTCTTGGGAGTTTTGCGATTCTCCCTGATGTTTAAGGAACTTCCCAGAAAGGGAACTTTCCAGAAAACCAGGGAACTTCCAAGAAGTTAAGGGTTATTTCCAGAAGTTCATGCAACTTCCTTGAAATTCAGGGAATTTTCCGTTAATTCAGGTAATTTTACTTTCCAGGCACTTTCCAAAGTTTAAGGTTCTTCCCAGAATTTCAGGCAACTATCCTGGAATTCAAGGAAGCTTCCCAGAAGGTCAATAAACTTTTGAGAATTTTCTGGATACTGCTCAGTAATTCATAGAAAATCCAATATTTTCAGGCAACTTCACAGAGTATCAAGGAATTTCCAAAAGTTCAGGGAACTTTCCAAAAAATAAGAGAATATTCCAGAAGTTCAGAGAACTTTCCATGAATTCACGAAGCCTTCAAAAGTTTGCGGATCTTCCAAGAGGTTCAGAGAACTTCTCAGAAGTTCCATAAAACTTCTCAGAAGTTTAAAAAAAAATCTCAATAGTTCAGGAAACTTGTAGGAGTTCAAGGAACTTGCTCAAAAATCAGGAAACTTTCCAGAAGCTCATCGAATGTTTCCGACATTCAGAAAACGTTCCGAAAATTCAGAAAACTTCCCAAAAGTTTAGGAAATGTCCCAAAAGCTCAAAAAACTTCCCAGATGCTCAGAATACTTCCCATAAGTTCTGTAAACTTTTCAGAAGTCCTAGAATAATCCAATAATATCAGAGAACTTCTCCAAAGATCGAGGAACTTTCCAGAACATGCCCCAGAAGTTCAGGAAATTCTATGGTTATTTTAGCATTTTCAAAAGTTTAGGAAGCATTCCTTGGATTTTTGCATAAGAAAAGGGTGCTTCCCAGAAGCTTGAGAAACTTTCAAATAGTTCAAGAAACATCTCAGAAGCTCAGGACACTTATGTTTTAAGAAGAACTCAAACTTCTTACTCCCCTTTTTTCGTACTGAACCAAAACGAGAATAAAAATTAGAAGTTTTAACGTTTTTTATCAAGATTAATGTACCAACTGGAAATCCACATAACTTCTGGAAAGCTAAATCTGCTTCTTCAAGTTCTGGTAATTTTCATGGACTATCAGCAAACTTTTTGGATGTTCAACCAAGTTTCAAGAAACGTTGAAAATTCTTCGGCAATTCTTCTCTGATGTTCCACCAGTTCTCTTCTAAAAAGAGTGCGAGCAAAAATCATGATTATCTTGAAACTTTCAATAAGTTTATTCCACTTCCCAGAAGCTTAATCAAATTCTGTCAAGTTCATTCTATTTCCACCCAATCTTCTTAGATATTCCGAACGTCATAGTAATTAGGAAAATAATTTTTAAAAAACATGTTTAGTTTTTAGAAGCTTACATAAGTTCTGACCAATTCATATAACTGCCGAGAAGTGCATAGTATTGTTCAAAAGCTGTAGAATATGCAATTAAATGACATATCAGGGGTGCAAATAGAAAACCACCGTGTCCGATAGATAGCGCCACCTTTAAATATTAGTGAACAATTTAGAATTAAAAACGCCTCATTGTTAGAATAGGCATCGGTCAACAACTTCGCTTCATTGCATTTGTTTACTTTTATCGGCATCATATGTTTTAAAGACTGTATTCGATGAAATTTGGACACACAAAATAAGTCACCAAAGAATTTTTCTTGAGCCCGATTCTTTTCAAACTTTCTGGAAATGAAGTACTACTAAATAGTTAAGATTTGAGATCATTGGTTTATTGAACCTCTTCTTCCAACCCAAATGCCCGCAACTTTGCCTTGACCCCTTTCATCAAATTTTGGGCAATGATAGGACCGACTTGCTTACTTACTTTTAACCACGCTTTCTTTAGTTCAAGTTCATTTTCTATCAGTTTTGGAGTTTTAACGAGCTTTGCCTTCATGATTGCCCAAAATTTTTCAATTGGGCCGGAGTGTTTGGAGGGTTGACGTCTTTTGGTACAAAAACTACATTATTATCTTTGTACCAGTCTTAGACGGGCCGGGCATAGTGGCAAGATGCCAAATCCGGCCAAAACAGTGTCGGGCTATCGTGAGATCTCAAGAAGGGCAGAAGTCGTTTTTGGAGGCATTCGTCCTAGTAGATTTGTCCAGCGACGGTCCCAGAGGTGATGAAGGGCTGACTCATTTTGCCACATCCGCAGATCGCTTGCCAGACAAGGAATTTTTTGGCGAATTTCGACAGTTTCTTCTTCCGTACACTCTTCGGAACGGCCAACTTAGAGGTGGCGACGTTTGGGTTCCTGTCCTGGCATTTGTTTGGTGTCGGCTTTAATGTAGGTCTCATCGTCCATCACAATGCAGAACGGTTTTGTGAGCCACTCCCTGTACAGTTTTCTTGCACGAGTTTTGGCCACCGAGTTCTGTTTATTGCTCCGATTCGGTGCCTTCTGGACCTTGTACACATGTAATCTAGAACGTTTCATTCTTTTCTGCACAAAACAAACTGAAACTTTCGGCTTTTTCGCAGCATCCCTGATCGAAATGTTCACGAAAAAAAATCCGCACATAATTAATGGTAAAAATCCAAAAGTAATTCTAATAGATTTGATTTGCCACACATAAACATAATCCCCTTAGAAGGGCACACGAAAATTATGTGTCAAATTAATAATATGTGCGGCCACACATGGATTTTAGATGGAACCAAAAATACTATGTGTCCTGCACATAGATTTCATTGTACAAAGCAGATTGCAAAAATCTATGTGTGGACACATAGAATCTATCAGTAAAATTTTCTGAGTGTTGGGATAACGTTTAAATTGGTTCAATACCATCCTGGCCTTCTCCGGATTTGATATGCCACGTTTTTTGCCACTACCATGTTTCCGCTTGGTTTTCTAACGGTCCTTGAACGTTTTGATCACATGAGATACGGTTGAATGTACGATTCCGAGCTGTTTTCCGATCCATCGATGAGAAGCGTTTGGGTTTTCGAAGTGAGTGCCCAAAATTGGTTGGCATACTATTTATTCATTCGAAGCCATCACTGAAATCACTCGACCGATTTTCTAGAAACTCATTACACAATTGACACAACACAATGAAATACATTCAGTTAAAATTTCAATAATTTTTACCCACACGCTAAAAATTTACGAACAATTGCGTGTGTCCAAATTTCATCGAATACAGTCTTTAGTATGCGCAAAAATGACAAAATAAGAGCCAAATAAGCATCATTTGTGGGAAGTTTTGCTTTCCATTCGAAAAAAGCTGCGGCTGAAGCGTTTGATTGCTGCAACTTATAGTGAGGCTGCAATTAGCGAAATAACGTGTCGTGAAAGGTTTAAACGCTTCAAAATGGTGATTTTAGCGTAGAAGACAAGAAACGTCACGGACCCGTAAAAAATGTTTGAACATGAAGATTTGGAGACATTACTGTAAGACAATTCATATCAAACGCTACACGAACTTGCAGATCTAGTGGGTGTACCAACCAAAGTAACGTTTGCATTAAAAAAGTGGACATTTTTTCTGATGGTAATAAAACAAAAGCAAAGACAGATAAATGCTTTTTATATTTTTCCCAAGAAAGGTAATTATTTAAGCAACCTTGCAAAAGAATTCTACGCCCTTGCGAGCGGCCTTCCAGAAGTCAACCGGAACATTCGCCATGGTGGACAAAAACATGCGTGTATGCATGATTTTTCAGGTTGGCCCAGAAATTCTCGATTGGACGCAGCTGGGGGACGTTGGGCGGGTTCGCCGACTTGGGTACCATATTGATATTCAGCCGCTTCATCTCCTCCAACGATCGCCGACGCCAGATCCGCCCAGAAAACCGCGGTATTTCTGATAAACGACGCAACTTCCGGCTGGCGTTTCGTATTATAAATTTCCCCGGTCACGGCCAGTCCAACACGACAGAAGAGCGGCTTTGACATCCTCTTCTCGCTGATTGTCAGCCACAGCAGCACCTTTTTGGGAAACTTGGTGTGTGAAATGAACTTCACCGCGAAGCTCACTTCTGTCGTGGGGAAGTAAAATACGAAGTGCCGATTGAACCAACCTCCCGGCCAAGCGCACGCAGCGATGTAGCCACTTTTTCCTCGGTCTTCCTCTTTAGGATCCTTTGGAGCTTCTTGTCGCTCAGGGTCGTCGGCCATCTGAAACCGGGCTTTCGTTCGATGCCCTGATTGTTGTCTAGTAGTGCCAAGATGTTGTAGATGCCTGAACGGACGTTCCGGCATCCACAAAGTGCCGCACGATGTCCGTTTTCGACGCGGCGGGGTGCTGTTTTTAAACGCGCATAATTCTGTTCACAGTTGCTTCACTGTTTTTGCCACACCGGTAGAGTTCGACTGATAGCGCTGTTAAATTTTGTCTGCTGACTCATGGGTTACTATGATTGATGCTGCAAGGGGAGGTTTTATTTTATTTTTATTCACATGGCATAACGTCACAATACTATAACATAGCCTGATACACAATATATCTCCATAATGCCCGATTCGTGGCTGCTCCTCTCCAATCCCTTGGGCACCTTGTACCAAGGTCTCCTAGGTCTTGCTCCACCTGGTCTGACCATCTTGCTTGTTGCGCCCTACGTCGTCTTGTACCAACCGGATTCCCGTCGAACACCATTTTTGCAGGATAGTAGCCTGGCATTCTCGCAACATGTCCTGCCCAGCGTATCCTTCCAGCTTTTGCCACCTTATGTATACTGGGTTCGCCGGTGAGTTGCAAGAGTTCATGGTTCATCCTTCGCCTCAAAAGTCCGTCCTCCTGTACTCCACCAAACATGGTTCTTAACAACCGTCGCTCAAAAACTCCGAGTGCTCCTAAGTCCTCTTCAAGCATTGTCCACGTCTCATACCCGTAGAGAACAACCAGTCTTATTAGCGTTTTGTACAGAATGCACTTCGTACGGGAGCTAAGTCTATTTGACCGTAGTTGCTTGTGGAGCCCATAGTAGGCACGACTTCGACTGATAATCCGCCTCCGGATCTCACGGCTGTTATCGTTGTCCTCAGTAACCAGTGAGCCGAGATAGACAAATTCATCGACAATTTCAAACCCATCGCCTTCGATCATTACACTGCTGCCCAGTCGGGTCCTGTCGTGCTCGGTTCCGCCTGCCAGCATGTACTTCGTTTTGGACGTATTTCTCTTCAACCCAATCTTCTCTACTTCGCGCTTTAGTCTGGGGTACTGCTATGCCACCGCCTCAAATGTTCTGCCGACAAAATCCAGCAGATGAATTGACCGGATCTGTTGAAAATCTTGCTTCCCATGTTAAACGCCGCTCGTCGCATAACACCCTCAAGAGCAATGTTGAACAGGAGGCAAGAGAGACCATCACCTTGACGAAGTCCCCTGCGAGATTCGAATGAACCCGATAATACACCCGATATTCTCACACACGATGGTTCCATCCATCGTAGCCTTGATAAGTCGGGTCAGCTTCCCGGAAAGCTGTTCTCGTTCATGATCTTCCATAGCTCATATCGATTAATTGTATCATATGCGGCTTTAAAGTCGATGAATAGATGATGCGTTGGGACTCTATATTCAAGGCACTTTTGTAGGCCGTCGTTGTAGACCGTCCTTCGATGAAACCGGCCTGATAACTTCTCACAAATCTATTTGCTAGTGGCGACAGTTGCTGGAAGATGATTTGAGATAATACTTTATAGGCGGCATTAAGGACAGTGATCGCACGATAGTTTTCACAGTCCAGCTTGTCGCTTTTATTAGAGATTGGGCAGATAACCCCATCCTTCCACTCCTCCGGTAGCTGTTTGGTATCCCAAATCCTGACTATCAGTCGATGCAGGCAATTTGCCAACTTGTCCGGGCCCATCTTGATAAGTTCTGCTCCGATTCCATCCCTTCCAACCGATTTGTTGTTCTTCAGCTGCTTGATGGCATCCTCAACTTCACCTATCGTCGGGGGTGGCACATCTCCGTCACTTACTGCATCGACTACGTCTCTTCCATCGGGATGCGCTGAGTTTCTAGAAGAACTTTCGCGTTTCATGTGAGCGGTGCAGCTGTTCACACTCCTCCTCCTCCGCCTGGCGGCGCTTTTTCTCCCGGAAGAGTTGGGTCTGTTGTCGCCGCTTCTGTCTGTATCGTTCCACACGTTCCACGGGTAGCTTGACGCAGCATAAGTGCCCGCGCTGCGTTCTTCTCATTCAACACCTGCTGACATTCCTCGTCGAACCATTCGTTCGGTCGACTTCGTTCCACATAACCTAAAACGTTCTCCGCTACGCTGCTGATAGCTGTTTTCACGGTGTTCCAACAGTCCTCGAGAGGGGTTTCGTCGAGCTGGCCCTCTTCCGGTTGCTTCAGTCGCGCGAGATTGTACTGTGGCGGGCGCCGGTACCGAAATTTGTTCGCCGGTGATGTCTGAGAAGTGTCTATCAAAACGTGGTCGATTTGTGATTCCGTTTGATTCGGTGACCTTTTCAGGTGTACCGATGTGGGAGGCTGTGCTGGAAGAAGGTACTACGTACGGCCATGTTTTTGGAGGCGGCGGAGTCGATAAGTCGAAGACCGTTTTCGTTGGTCAGCTGGTGTGCGCTGAAATTTCCAATCACCGGTTTAAACTCCTCCTCCTAGCCAACCTGAGCGTTGGAATCCCCGATGATGATTTTGATATCATGGTTTGGGCAGCGGTCGTATTCACGCAACAGCTGCGCGTAGAATTCATCTTTGTCGCCATCGGTACTTCCGAGGTTAGGGCTATGCACATTAATGATGCTGATGTTGAAGAACCGGCCCTTGAACCTGCACATTTGGTGGTTGATCGGCCACCATCCGATCACCCGCTTCAGCATCTCACCCATCAAGATGAAAGCTGGTCCCAGCTTGTGTGTATTGCCGCAGCTCTGGTAGATGGTATGACCATCCCGAAACGTACGCACCGTGGATCCTTTCCAGCACACCTCTTGCAGCGCTACGATGTCGAACTTGCGGTTCTTCAATTCTTCGGAAAGCACGCGAGTACTTCGAATGAAATTGAGAGATCGGCAGTTCCACGTCCCGAATTTCCAATCGTTTGTCCGTTTTCGTAGCCTAGCTTGTTCCGGTTCGAATTGTTCCGGTTCGAATTTCTCCCTTGTGTATTATTCGTTGCAATTCCTTTTTAATGGTGTCGGCTCGCAAGGCCCACTAACTTGCAGGAGGACCATCGTGATGCTGCTTTTAACAGTCCCAAGCACCACCAGGACTTTCGGCTTTTGTATTTAGAGTCCTGGGCGCACTAACAAGACGGTGACTCAGCCGCTCCTTACATGGAGAACAGATGCTGTTTTGAGCCGCCTCTAACATGGAGAACAGACGCTCAAATTGGTGAAGGCTTGGACTGTTACCCTTATTTTTAAAAAGCGGGGTGGCTCCCTTTTGTCTGGGCTGCTTTCGGATATTTGAGGGTTTCGGGAAGAAACTCAATAGAGTCCAACAACTGCTCAGTCACCCCACATTCTCCCCGCCGCTCGTCCGGGGCTACTTCTTCGTGTATTCAGTAGCTGTCAATCACATCTGATGAAACCCTACCATCCGCGACCCGTGGACCCGCCGGGTTGCTTGTAGCTCAGCCCCGTAGAGTCTTCACCTACTCTACGGTCTTCACGGGCGGTTGAAGGTAAACCCATGAAAAATCGGCAATTTTTGTCCATTTTTTTAATCCAAACTTTAGTCTGATTTCAAAATACAATAACGGTTATTTCACATCCAATAATACAAGAACGAAACACACCTGACTATTTTTTTTTGGCATTTCAGATTTCTTGAACATGTTTGTTTCATAAAATGCTGAAGACTTGAGTAACTACACACTACCAAAATCTCGTGTAAATTTCTGTTCCTGAGACCGACACATGCAAGCGTCCTTTAGCGCATAAAAATGTGTTGAAAGAGATGATAAAATAAATTCAACCGAACACATCTTTTGTTGAAATGCGTATGTGTCAGTTTCAGAAGACATAATTTCACACGAAATCTTTCTTTACGTCACCCGACTATTACGTTCCCCGACTTTACGTTCCCCGGCTATTTACAAACATGGATTAGGCCTCGTGTAAAATTCATAATTTCTAAGTGTGTATATAAATATATACATTTAATATAATATGTAAACAAGATGTCAGATGTAAATACAGGGTGGCCTTTGACAGTCAAAGCCTAATCGGTCATTGAAATAGAATTGACGGAGAGCAATCTTCTGCCAACCCTTAACGTGGAAATCGATTTTGCCTCTAAATCAGCAATCGGCAATTGGCAATGCAGAAATTTCCGACAAAGATCTTTTTCCTTTTTTTTTTTAATAGCTACTCAACAAATCTTCTTTGACATACCCTTTAACGCGTTACGTCACCTGCATTGACTCTGATGTTATAACTCGTTCTCACAAAGTGAAAGAGGAATTTGGTCAGCTGTGCACAATGCCGTCTTCACAGACATTGCTTGCCGCAATCCAGAGAAAAGAACAGCGTTTGGATCAATTTTGGCTATAACTAATTGGTCATTCAAAGAAGGAGCTGCCAAATTTGACAACATTTTTAAAAAAGGTGCTGATGCAGTCGCACGGAAATGCGACGATGCACAGTGGGCGAGAACTGATTAAACCTAAGGAAAAAATCTGTAACTTTTGTCTCTTTTAAGCGCGGCTTGTAATCAACGCACGTATATGGTTGTGGAGTTATAGAGCTGATTTTACCCCACTTCCCCGTATATTATTGAATAATTCAAAGATATCTTTGGACGAAGTTGCTCAATATCAACAAAATAGGACTAGTCCAATGTGAAATTTCCTGGAAAATCTATTATAAGTTTTTTCAACCACCGCACGGCACTGTGAAAGAAGATAAAGCTGATTTTATCCCACTTCCCTTTATATTATTGAATAATTTATAGATATCTTTGCTCTGAGTCGCTCAAGATCAACAAAATAGGGCTAGTCCTATGTAAAATTTCTTGAAGAACCGAATAAACGTTGTTTCATCTACTGCACGGCTCTGTGAACAAAGATTTAGCTGATTTTGCCCCACTTCCTTTTATATTCTTGGGATAAATAATTCAGCTATTAGGGGTAAACTGGGGTGAAATCAGCTATATCTTTGTACACAGAGCCGTGAATTTTCCAGGAAATTTCACATTGGACTAGCCCTATTTTGTTGATCTTGAGCGACTCCGAGCAAAGATATCTATAAATTATTTAATAATAAAAGGGGAAGTAGGGTAAAATTAGCCCTATCTTTGTTCACAGAGCCGCGCGGTAGTTGAAACAGCTTTTATTTGATTTTGCAGGAAGTTTACATGGGACTAGCACTATTTTATTGATATTGAACCTCTCGGTGCAAAGATATCTATAAATTTTACAAAAATATAAAGGGAAGTGGGGTAAAATCAACCATATCTTCGTTCGCAGAGCCTTGCGGTGGTTGAAACAATCTTTATTCGATTTCCCTGGAAATTTTATATTGGACTAGTCTTATTTGGTTGACAATTTTCACAGAAACTTCACAAATATCTTTTAATCTAATTTTTAAAGGGTGTTCCGATCAAAATTTGGTCTTTAAACAGTAATGTGTGTGAGTCGATCAAAGTTTTTATTAATAAGTCAAATTCTTTTTTTTAAGGTCCGTTAATACAGAATACAGGAGAAATATTCAGCTAAGTTTCCTTTTCGCCGAATGTGTATTGGCGGGTCTTTCAAACACCTGCCATAAGATTTTCATACAGTCTCCTTGTCCACTTTATTCGCCGCAGAACGCCAGTTTGCCTTGAACTGTTTCCTGCTCATTACAGCTTTTTAAGTCTTCTTAAGGTTCCGCTTGACGATGGCCCAATATTGTTCGATTTAGCGGGGCTCTAGCGTGTTGGGAGGGTTCTTGTCCTTGGGCACCACTTGAACGTTGTTGGCAGCATACCACTCCATTGCCTTTTTTACCATAATGGCAAGATGCCAAACCCGGCCAAAATAGAACGGAACAATCGTGTCGCTTCAAGAAAAAGCAGTAGACGTTTTTCTAGGCACTCGCTCAGATAAATTTCCTGGTTGACGGTTCCGGTCGCAATGTAAACGTTACCCTGCAAGCCACAGGTACAGATGGCTTGCCACACCAGAAATATCTCGCGAACTTTGACAGTTTAATGTGCTTGAAAATATCTGCCACCTTTCCCCATCCGGTTGCCGTAGAAAATTCCTGTCCAGGAAGCTGTTTAAAGTCAACACGCAATCAACCAATTGTCAGCATCGTCGTGTACAACTTTTGCGATCGTACTTTGGCCGACATGTGGGGTCACCACTTTCTTGTAAGTCGACAGTCCAGTTCGTTTTTAGCTCTATCCACGGTTGAAGGCCCCACTCCCAGCTTCTTTGCGACATCTCGGACGGAGAGGTTGGGGTTCCGCTCGAAACAGCGTGCAACTCTTTTTGTCGTCGCTTTGGCCTCCGGCTTTTAATTTCCTCCCGATCCAGCTTTAATACGTTGGTAACAGTTGATTTAGCAACATTCAACAATTTAGCTAACTTGGCGTGAGAGTTGCTTGGATTTTTGCCATGCACGTGCAAAATTTGGATGCGTTTTTTTTTTTTTCTTAATTATCGAGATTTTCAGCCTCGGGCTGGTTCATCTCCCGTCGTAGTCACTCACCACTTTTGGGCATTTTTGTAACTTCTCCGGGGGTGAGATTCGAACTCGTGACTTTGGCGTGAGAGGTAAGGATGTTAACCAATACGCCGGGGTCGCCCCCATTTGGATGCGTTGCTTCTCTTTCTTCGACGACATTTTGATAACTGAACTAATCTCAAAATTGAAAAAGAGGCATGATACTACAAGCACACATCTTCAAAATGAGGGGTGTGCAATTTTTTTTAATGCACGATGAAAAGATACGCGTCAAGTTTAAGTCGACCAATTTTTGATCAAAACACTCTTTATTTACTTATTTTACGGTCGAGAAAATTAGGCAAAATGCGGGAAAAATTCGGAAAAAATGCGGGAATATTTAAATTGAGATTCCACCCTGTATACAATCATGCCCTTACGTAAAAACATCTAACACACATATATGACAAATCAGTTAGTCATATAACTGAATTTAGATTCGAGCTACATGAAACGTACACCGACATCAGGTATTCCGGATAACTAACCATCCTGATTTTCTAATTTTTTAGATATCCATAAACTATGAGTGGACAAACTTTAATAAAAATCTGACCAATGACCCAAACCTGTACGACATTACCAAAAATCCCCTGTTCTCAAAAGTCAATCAGACGTCGTTGATTGCAGACAATCGCGTACCATTGATGAAATTCGTTTCATCTTTCCAACTCACAGATAGAAAGCAATTCGCAAAATTTTAGCTGACGTCAAATTAAGCTCAAGCGTTGGGAAAGGTCAGCTCCCTAAATTTCCGAACACCTTCCGTTCCCTTCTACAGGTCCAAGTCCAGACCGAACCCCGTCCGCGCCAGACTGCGATGGTAGATTAGTTGGTGTATTTTTATGTGTCTGGCGCTTATGTTCTTGCAGCCGTTCGAGAACAAAGAAGCTCGATGTCGACGACAAGGTGGACCACGCTCCACGGAGCATTCTTCCCTTCACTTTAACCTATCTCAACAAATACCGGACTTGGGTGGGGTTATGGTTTGCGTTTGGGTACATGATTTTTGGATTTTTTGGGGGATTTTGTCTTCATTTGTATATAGAAGCGCATTTGAAGTGGGGGAAAATGAGTTCAGTGGAGATTGATATAATTACAATCTCCTGCAGGTTTCTGCCAACCAAGCAATTTGCCATTCTGGCAGCAAATGCACTGATCTAGCGTTGGTAACAAGTATAAAGAATGAACAAGTATGTGAGAGCCGCAAGCAGAGAAGTGTTGTCTGAGTCCTTCTGCTTGCACTCATCCTAATTATCGCCATAAGGGTGCCCCGGTCCCAAGTTGAACGACGCATTCCAAAGCGTGTCAACATCCGATGAGTGGAGCGTGCTTTGAATCTTAATGTTATCCGAGTTTACTTTTCCGAGCATACCTCGGAATTTAGCAGTCAAACGTAGAAAAAAAATGAAGTGTCAAAAACAAGCTCAGGATGTACGCCTGAAACGAAACTTACTTTTACTTCTACCCAATTCGTTTCCTTTGGGAAAATGTGGCACAACAGTCACCAACCCTGCGAGACTGCGAGTTGTTTTACTTTTGGGTATTTACTTGCCGTCTAGACGCTTTTCGCAAAATTATGTAAAGAGCATTAAATGTTCTTGGTTTTGCATGTTTTGAAGGTACATATGTATACTTATGTACTCAAAACGAGCAATCATACACCCAGAAATGAGCAAATTGAGGCTAACGTTATATCCCTTGAATATGTACAGCTGATGTTACTGTACTGCTGTTGTTGCTCATGTATAATGCAGAGAGGATAAGGTGGAACAATTTTGACTGGATGAGGACTTTTCATCCATCCCAGGAATAAATGCTGTTGCGTTGTTTTACCATCACTTGAGCTTAGCTCCAGGAGAAGCTTATTATTGCTTTAGCCGATGGTTGTTTGTCCTGGAAAAACAATTTGAATTGTGGATTTTGTGAGCTGTCACAAGCGATAGGGAAATTTGACGGAGCTATCATTTTTCAGTGTTGAAATGAAAGCAATGTTATGAAAGTCGCTCATATGCAGGCTATTCTAATGACTCAACATAATGTACCACTCGGTTGTGTTTTCTCCAGTGTGTCCAAACTCGCAAATGCATGAATGATAAAGACATTGTCCTAACTTTTCAATGTTGTGACAAAAAATAATGTTTCTTGATCATTGTTGCATACACAACACAATAATGATAAATTGCAGGGCAGAAGAATCAAGATTAAAATGTTTCATAACAACCGATTGTTATTTAAGGGTCACCCACAATTGATACGTTGCGGATGCGTTGACGTAAATTTGACAGAAAAGCTATGGGAAAACTGTCAAATTCACGCAAACGCATCCGCAACGTATCAATTGTGGGCCAGCCATTAGGAAAGAGAAATTGCGTTGTATGTATATTGCTTTGTATGCAACAAAAATACATTCAATCATGTCACATGTTGCATTCACCGGAGCAAAAGAATGAAGGCAAATCTGGATCAACAATAGAAAAGGGCCCATCAACATTTGTAAACAAACACTTCTGAGCCCGTTTTCTTGCAAGCCGCTGGCTACACACGCAAACCTACAGAATCATCGTTTTGGGAAAACTTCCCTACATGATGATGGTATTAGTTTGCGTGGGTGACTTACGCTTTGCGTGGAAATAGGCTCAGAGTGTTTGTTTACAAATGTTGATGAGACACCTGTGTTGCTCAAAAATGTGTTATTTGACAGTTCTAATAAGACCAAAAACACGCTGATGGAGAAAAAAGTGATGTGCTTGAAACAGTGCGCTTGCAGTTGTTAGTAATTTTTATTTATTATATTACGTTACGTTTTTATTTATTATATTACTCAAAATGGATGATGTTAGCCATTTTTGTAGAAAATGTAAGAGCAAAATAAGAGAGTGTACGCGTCCAGATGGATTTTCTTCGACGAATGTACCATTGGGTGGTGGCATAGACTAACTCTAAGACCAGTAGGTCCCATACAAAAACGATTTTTTTCTTGGCTCAGTCAGTACTAGCACATCGGTCCCAAGCTTAATAATGCGCCCGTCATAATGAACTCACACGAACACACTCTCAAATATTCTGTCAAAATAACACAGCAAATCAAAACAAAGGCGCAAATATGTACAGCAAGGTGCTGGCTTCAAGGTGTAATTCAGACCAAGGGGTTCTACAACAGTGAACCAATTTCAAATCGCTAGTTGCATATTGATTGTTGGTGGTGGTTAGCAAAATACCGGTGAAGTGGAGTGAAGTGAATTATGTTGCTCTCAGTAAAAATGACGTTTTATGCTATGCGTTGTTGTTATCGTTGTTATTCTTGCTGTGATCCAATGATTATATTTAAAACTATCAGGTTAGTTGTTTTTATTTATTCATTATTCAATCGGTTGTGAGAATCATTACTGGTCGCAGTAGTTTATGTCCCGAACAGAGAAAAAAAGGGCTTAATATTTTTATAAGTACACTGAGAAAATTTATCGTATGACTGCCATAAGATACACTTAGGAAATTTCGACATAAGGAAAAACTTTGAAAATCATAAGATGTACTTATGAATTGACATCAGTGGCCGTGTTGATTTTTTCATAATATGGTCTTTGATTTTTCATAAGATAATCTTATGAAAGAGCCTCTATTCTATTATAGGAATTTCATAAGCCATTCTAATGAAGTTCTATTTCTGTTTTGGCCTATGTTTAACTCTCATAATACCGACCTTCAAAAAGCGTATCGATGCTGAAACCCATTTTCCAAAAGTGCTAGTTTGTTTTGCAGGATCGGTATTATGCACGTTAGACATTTTACTATTGCCGTGCAATTAAAAGAGATTAGAATATTCTATTAATCGAAAATTTATTTCTATATAAAAACATATTGCCTATTTCATGTACTCTGAAGGGGGGACCATCTATTCTATCAATATGTATAAAACTTAGTTCATTAAAACGCTCTACAGCTTCTGTGGCAAGATAATGTTCATTTTTACCTCTAAACGTGCTTAAAACAGAAACAGGAATCGGTAGGTCTGATAGCAATACACTTTCGGTAGCCATTTTTCATTTTCACGGCACTTGAGTTTTTTTCACATTGATGTGACACACGGGTTTCATAAGATCGCATATGAAATAGAATATAAGGTCGTATGAATTTCGTTCAGATCGTTAGAAATCCATAATAATCATGATGAAAACATGAATAAATAATAAAAAATCGCTTCATAAGGTAGATCTTATGAAAATCATAAGCATTTTTTGCCTGAGTGTATTAACTAGGTATTAACCCAACTTAATTAAGAGGATATGTATAGTGGGACACATTCCATTTATTCCAAGATTTTTCCTTCGTTCTACAGAAAAATAATTATTAATCCAAACGAAACTATACCAGCTCATGAAAATAAATTTCAATATGTTTGAAAATCTAAATGTACTGTATGGATTTCAGAAAAAACTAAGATAAACTCAAATATGATTGGAGCAAAGCCTACCGAGATATTTGCTCCATGTTGATTTCAAATTTAGTTTATTTTGATTTTGCCATTAGTTCCCACTATCATGTGTGAGCGTGTACGAAAACAATAAATTTATTTCAGTTCACGCACACCCTCAAATATATGTGCAATTAAAACTGTGTATCAATCTCACCCTGCCCATCGGTTCAGAAAGGAGTATGAGCGCATTCTGTCGAATTGGTCGCGGCAGATTTCATGTGTGAATTGGCTGCCCCACCAACGTTCAAAAGTGCCTGAACCAAATGGAGAGCTTGTAATGATCACTTGAAGATGCGATGGGGGATCATTACCCTGTTATTCTCAAATGAAGCACGTTGTAAAACGTTTCTTATATTCTATAACCAAACATGATGGAATTGAGTAAACGAGCGAAAACTCAACGGGAATGATCTCTCATATGCATCCGTCGAACCATTCTGAACGGCCGTTGTGAGAATATCACCATGAAAATCTCACATGCGCACAGCGTGTTACCAATCATTAATCGCTTTTCCTTTCTATTCTCTTCCCTATTCTATGACCACGAGCAATATCATATCGTCATCCTAAAGTCAACTCTTAAAATGCAGTAACATCGAGACAACACAGAGCAATCAAGAACGGTATAAACCCTAACCAATTTTACTTTCAGACAAATTTTCTAACACAAGATAAGCAATCAAATGACCATTACAAAATATACTGAATATCATCATATCGACATAATATATAACGGGAAAAGGGAGGGACCATCAGGGCACCCAAGTGAAACGATTTGAATACGGAGCATGGGACTGCCTCTTCCCTATTGTTAACATTTCGTGGAACGAGGGCGGTCTCTTCGACTCCATCTATTGGGTTTATTCTGTCAATCGAGGGCTCGACTCTAATGCTGTATGTGTGAACTTGCTTTTGGAAGGAGATTCTCTTCCCTTTATTCGTGGGTTTCGCGTAAGTGTCTCTGCTTAAGGGCCCGCCCAAACGTTTTTGGCCCTTCATACAGGAGCTTGAAGATCACAAACAACATTAGAATCCTGATCAAATCGTTTTTCAGATTATTCCACTGCTATGGCAAGTTATCATCATCATCGTCATCATCATCATCATCAACAAAAACTGTGTATCAATCTCATGAATCATGTGTCACGATTGCACAATATGATACAAAAACTGACAGCGCAACTCATCAAATTCAGTCACCAAAAACAATTGGTGAATTAAACAACACAGCTAAGGTTTGGTTTTATCCCTCTTTCTTTTCATGCTTTTTTATAAGTACACGGCTACTTATATTGATTCAAAATTGAGTCGAGTTAAATTCAATAGAGACAATTAACGCATGGATTGCGTGAAGTTGTTTAACATATGAGTAAACATAAGTATGAGTGACATTTACCCATAGACTTTTCTGACGTTTATCGCACGCACACGAAAATAACTCATCCAGTGTAAGCATTGTTATTGTTTGCCTCACTTTCGCTGATAAACGTAACGAAATCGTTTTAGTATATCGACGTAACTATTTCTATTTTATTGGAGGTGGTCATATATTGTGCTGTTAATAATTGTTTTGTGCACGCTACTAATGGCTACAAGCTTTTCAAAATCCCAACGTATACAAGGGGAACGAATATGCTTTTGCACACTCTAGCTCAGTTCAAAGTGGCGAGATGGTCCAATCTCTGCATGCTCCAGGAAGCTCCAGCAAAACAACACAGAGTTTGCAGTCGGCACTTCGTTACCGGAAAACCAGCAAAACTCAAGGAAACGGATCATGTCGATTGGGAACCAAGTCTGAATCTGCCTAGCGGAATGGACGCAAGAAAAGCATTTAATAAACTGAAACCAGAACCAAAAATTGACCATGTTGACCAGTTGGCAGCAATAATCCCTGATTCATTGAACTTTCCAACTGTACATGAACCCATCATTAATGACAGTGAAATTGCTGAAGTCAATGATGTGACGGTATCTTCCCGATACGGCCCTTCCAATTTCACTGATAAATCATGGTATGTTCACTTTTTAAAACAACTATTTCTCATGCGAGTTTCTAATAACTGATTTCATAACAGGATGTCATTCAACGATGTTTCAGTTGACAAAAATTGTGGAAACTCCTTTGAAATACTTCGTGCTGATTTTATCACCGATACATCAACTTCTAATCAGAATCAGAGTGTACACGCTGAAAACTCCCTCTCTTTCTTTCGTATTACTATCCCTTTTTTTCACATGGAAAAGTTACTCAATTTTCGTAAAAAGTGGATCTACTCAATTTTTGACTAGATCCACTTTTTACGAAAATTGAGAAACTTTTCCGTGTAAAAAACAGGGATAGTAATACGAAAGAAAGAGATGGAGTTTTGAGCGTGTAGTAAAGAGGTACCATTTTATAACTCATTTGACCTAAATAACCATCATTTTTTTTTTTACTTTTTTATAGTGATTCTTCGACACTTGAATCAACATTCGACAGCACCAATAGCCAACATTCAGACGAAACGAATCATATGGATCACCATCAAGTGTTGCTGTGATGTGTGTGTACAAACAGAAATTTGCGCTGAAAAGGAGATTCGTAAACTGGCCGTAATCTGGAAGCTGATGACAAGCAAGCATGATATTTTACTGATTTAGCAGTGGCGTAATTGTTCGGAAGCTGTACGAAGCCATAAAACAAGATTTACCAGAATTCACAGATTTAATCAAGGAACAAGTTTTTCTGATGACCCTCCGGAAGCTGCGCCTCAACGAACCGTTCTGTAGTTTAGGATATTTATTTAAATTGCATCAGTCGACCATTTCTGAACGCTTTTATGAATGCATCAATGCTATGTATCCTTATATGCGCAACTTGGTTAAATTTCCATCCAGAAGTGTATTGAAACAAGCTTTTCGCAAGAAGTACAAAGATTCTGTAACGTTCATAATCGACTGCCATGAAATGTTCATGGAAAATCTCAATTCAACCGCTATGGTAGCCAAGGATGGTTCCAATCGTATCATATATCATTTGTTGCACGCTCTTCTTTGATTCAATAGACGCACACAATGAGAAGTTCTGCTTCACCTCTCAAACCGAAAACGGATGGGCCAGGGTACGAATTGAATGAACATAGCATGAATATCGTCTCCTGCCAATTGTATGCGTGTTCATCACTGCTTGCTTGTACAATTTATTGATTCGTTCGTTGGATTCTGTTGATGATTCATTTTCGTTTCTTGATTCGATCGTGTGCTAGTGCTCGAAGCTTCCGATCGAATCACTTGGTGATTGTGTGGTACTGCGTTCAGAGCAAAAACGGATCGGAAGACGAAAAGCACAGTGTAGCCAGTAAATACAGTGGGAAAAAACAGGAAATATGTAGCAACTAAACGCCAAATGTTAATAGAAGGTGACATGTGTTTCTTTAGGCTAGTTTTTTTTTCTGTTTTTGGGAGATACCGATAATGGCACAGGTTACTTAGTTTGTAATTGTACGGATGCAGTGGCTTCCCTGTCCGGTAGAAAAGATTTTTCATATGTCAGAAAACAAAAATTTATGCATTCTTGTTGAAATAGAAAAAAAGCTAATGTTCGATCGACGATATGAATATAATGGGGCCAATTCAAGCAAAACAATGCAATAGGTCCTAAGTAACATTGAGAGATTCGCTTCGTCGACTTAAACGATTGTCTATTAAACGATTTGCTGATTTCAACGTATTGGATCCCTTTCACACACTTTATACTGCGTACTGTATATTGAAAATAGTTAAACATGTTTTCACATAGCCGTAGGAACGCAAAGAGAAAGTCGACAAAGAAAGTCTCTCAATGTTACTTAGGACCTAATGCATTGTTTTGCTTGAATTATAGAAATCGAGTCGACAGTCACTTTGCTCGACAGAGCGATTTTGCTATTACAGATGTCGAGATCAACGAAATTTTGTCGAGTTGATCAACTCAATCGATCGCTCAGAAACTAGTGAGTGATCTGTCACATTTTGTCGTTTAAGAGTTTGTTTTGATCTGCGATTTTTATCGATTCGTGGTTATTCGTTTAGTAAGATAAGAAATACACTAAACCAGCGTTTTTGCAGGTGAATTAACAGAAAAACAATTTACTTCTAGCAAAAAATGTCTAATCTTATTAAAAACAAAACAAATTACCGTCAGTTTGAATAGCTCATTGAACTAATTAAATGTAAAGTGGATATCGTAAGAGGCTTTGTGGCATGGAGCCAGTAAAACTAATGCTTAACAGAGAGTGATAGGAGCCAAGAGCTCAATTCATTAGGACCACCAATGAAAGCTGTACCGTAAGTGGCTGGTCAAGCCAGACTGTCTCGTCATAGACGACGAGACATATATCAAGGCGGACACCAAACAAATCCCCGGCCTCGAGTTTTTTGTCGGTACGTCCCGCATGGAGGTTCCGGAAAAGTTTCGGAAGAGAAAGATGGACAAATTCGCGAAGAAGTACCTGTTGTGGCAAGTGATCTGCGAGTGCGGATGGTACAGCAAGCCTTTCGTTACAAACGGCACAATAAACGGGCAGAAGCGCTTGCTGCCCTTCCTCCGCTCTCACAGTGGTCCCACGCTGTTCTGGCCGGATCTCGCTTCGTGCCATTACGCCAAGCCTGTAATGGATTGGTACGAGGCGAAGGGCGTTAATGTGGCCCCGATGGAGGCGAACCCGCCAAATACACCAGAACTTCGTCCGATCGAAAAGTTTTGGGCGAAAATGAAGAAGAAGTTGAAGAAAAGCGGAAAAACATTCAAAACCGATGAAGCTTTGAAGAAAAAGCTGGCAGAAATTGTGTAAGGAAGATGGACAAAGCCTTGCCCAAGATCTCATGAGCAGTGTTAAGAGAAATGTACGAGCATTCAGTTTGGGGGAGGAAATTCAATAAATAAATTATGCCAAAACATAGCTTTTGTATAGTTATTTGATCCCTGAAAATTTAAGAAGTATTCGATATAAAATGCATTTTTTGGTGATTATTCTTGTGTGTCTAATTTTTTCCGAGTCCAGTCTTTACTTATTGTGTACTTTTCATCAAACCTTTTGCAATCCCGACTAGTTATGTACTGTCAATATTCGAGCGATCAGTAAGGTCGAGTTTTAGGATGATTTTCTATAAACATCTGTGGCGTTTCTTTGTGCGTTTTGTTAGGTTTTGTTGTTTTGAACAAATTGATTCATCATTGGTTAAAGAAAGCCAAAGAAGATGTGTCCGAAAAAGTGCGAAACGAACTGCGCTCCGGGAACGGGGGTCTGAGTTGTAGCCTGGGTCACAATGTCAAATTCAGTCTGAAAAATTCGGGCTGACCAACTGTTTGCGACACATCAAGAAATCTCACCCGGAGTGTTACAATGTGTTGAAGTTGGGAAAGGAGATTTCCGAAGATCAAATCGCCTCTCGAGGTAAATAAAACACACTAAGGGGGAAGAAGTTGTGACTGTGAGAATGTCAAAACAGTATCAAAAGTTGTAATTGTATTTTTTCGATAACACAAACTACACTTTTGATTGTTATTTTTTGTATTCTCCCCAGCGCGGAAGTAACGATCTTTGATGAAGTTTGCAGAAGCAGATAATTTCTCATCTCCATGCGAAGCGCTAGGAGCGGACAGTAATTTTATTGCTAGAACGCATAGACGTGAAGAGAAAGTGTATTGATAGTTCCGTATAGGGCAACGGCAGGCTTTGAAATTGAATGATACAAAATTGAAGGCGAGCGGAGGGCATTTGAACGGTAGTATCAGATCAGGCACATAACCCTTTGCCATACTACTCCATGCAGGATAGGCAAGGAGGGAAATCCCCTTGACTGGCAAAAGGTTATGCAACCGATCGGGCTCTTACACTACCTATTGCTTGTTTCTAGTTCTAGCGATTTGTCCGTCTGTAATTATCTCTTAAATTAAACTAAAACTCTCTTTTGTGATCTTCTGCAATGCTCTTTACTTAAATTCGTGGAAGTTTCCTTCGAACTTCAGGCAAATTTCCTGATGAACTTCTTGGCAGTCACTCCTTATTTTCTTCGAAATTAACATTTAAGAACCCAACCTTACATTCCAGAAACATTTGGTAAGTTTTTTTTCTGACCATTGTTACTTTCTAAACATCTGATAAGTTCCATCCTGAACTACGAGGAAAGTTTCTGCAAAACTTTTAGAAAGTACTCTCCAGAATTTCTTGGAAAATCTTCTTAGGTTGTTAGAAGTTTCTTCCTGAACTTCTTAGAAGTTCCTCTCTGAACTGCCGAAATAATCTCTTTTGAACTTCAGGGGAGTATTCTCTTGAACTTCGGGGAAGTTCGTTCCTGAATTCCTGAGAAATTCCTGCTTGAACTACTAGCGTTTTCCCTGTACTTTTCCTGATTTTATCAAAAATATCTACCATAGCTTCTGGGATTTCGTGAACTCCGAGAAGTTCTCATTCTGAAATGCTGGAATGTTTGATTCGGAACTTTAGTACAGCTCTCTAGCACTTCTAGGTAGTTCCAACAAAACTTTTGGTCTCTTTGTAACTTCTGAGTAGTCCTCTTGTGAACTTCTGAAGCGTTCTTTACTGTTTTTTTTTTTAAATTCCCAGTGTCCTCTCTGGTAGGTTTCTTCCTGAAATTCGGGGAAGTTTTTTCCCGAGCTTATTCTTTCTAAACTTCTGATTGGTTCCATCCAGAACTGCGAAGAAAATTTCATTGGAACTTTGGGAAAGCCGTCTAAATTTTTTTTCAGGAAAATTCCCTTATATTTTTTCTAGAAGTTTCTTCCTGGAGTTCTGAGAAGTCTTCCTCTGATCTTTTGGGAAGTTTTCCCCAGAACCTTGGGGAATTTGTTCCGGAACTATTGGGAAATTCGTGCTCAAATTAGAAGGAACTACCCCCAATGCTCCTGGAAAGATTCTTTTCTCTTTAAAGAATTTTGAAAAATCCTTATTCTGAAATGTTAAGTTTCTTCCGGAACTTCTGGAAAGTTACTTTCTGAACTCGAGAGAAGTTTTTTCCTCAACTTTTATGACGCATCGTCCTGAGGATTTTTTTCCTGATTTTTTGAGAAATTATACGTAGTGCCCTTCCTGATTAGCTCCAGTCTGACATTTGGGGAAGTTTGTTTTCTTAACTTCGGGGAAGTTCAATCTTGAATTTCTGGGAAGAACTCCAAAACCTCTGAAAAATTCCAAGCTTCAGAGGAGTCCTATCCCTTACACTTCTTCCTGAAGCTCTGATGAGTCCTTTCCTGTTTCTTGGGGAAGTTCTGTCTTGAAATTATGTTAAGTATGATCTTGAACTTCGGTAATGAATTTATGAAGGATCTTCTTGCATGAACTGCTTACTCCCAATACTTCTGAGAAGTTTCTACCTGACCATAGAAGAAGTTTTTTTTTTCGAGGAAGTCTCTAAATTTCTCAAATATGATTTGTATTGTTGTGAACCTTGATTTTCGTTGTGAACACACGTGGGATTGAACACTACCATAATTAGCATCCATGTTACCCTCGGAAAGGGCCTATACGATACTTATCACCAGGCCCATTGTCGTCAAGTGGCCCACCGCTTTCGTTTATTCGAGGATTTCCACTTAAAATGATACCTACGATATTTTAAAATATTTCAACAAAGCTTCTTACCGTATCTACTATACTGTTCAGATCTTCGTACGTTTTAAATCGAACTTCAGAGAATACCTTTATTTAAAATTTAAAAAATATTTCAAATGTCTGTAAAATTCTGCAACATCAATAAAATGTCTGCTACATGTCTGCATCTTTAAACAAGTCTACAAGTCCTTCGTGTTTCGTTGTAATACATTCAAGTTACAACATATCATTGTTGCAGAGTGAAAGAATAACGGGTGTATCACTCGTTATAATTATTATATGTTTTTAGGTAAAACAAGTGAATATTTGACACACAATTTTCTAAAAACTTTTCTCAAGACCACAAACATTCATAATTCATGCAGTTAAACGTACGTTTCCTGATCTGCAAACAATAAAGAAAATCCAGAAACGTTCCCCGATAGGATGGTCTTCTATGTTTATGCATCATGTTTATTTATGATTACCAGAATATTGCTACTTCGCTCATGGCATAGGCCACACAAATCCACCAGAGCAAAACTCATCCAGTTTTCTCGAGATACCATTCTTCCCGGTCAACATTCAGAAGCGACAGTTTGGAAAATGTTCTTATGAACAAAAGTGGCCACACAAGATGAAACCACTTTGTTCACTGCAGCAAGTGTATGTAAACTGGAGTACGAAAAAACTTGTCTGGTGACCAGCCCTATTTCGAACCCACCATTCATCTTTGATCCAATAACTTGTTTTCCCCCAAACTACCGTTCGCTGCAGTAACATGATCGTCGATTGCGATGACGTTCGATCGATGAACCAATGCCGATAAAATGTCAACTCACCCTACAACGACGACAACAATCCGCATAAGGCAAAGACATGCTTTTTCCCCCCAATGCAAGTTGACGTGAACTGCGCGGGAGCAAGATTTGATATTGCAGCAAGGTTCGTCCGTTTGCTGCATCTTGCGATGATGACTGACTGGAGGCTGTCACGCTTGCTAGCGAATAGTTTTGAATTTTTCCGAGCCAAGAGCACCGACACAAAAACGACGCCAAGGACGTATTCTCGAATCGGAACCATGTTAATGGGTTATGTTTGCAGATCGTAGCTGGAGCATCGCTTGAAAAGGTTGTGAATAGCATAACGAACTGTATGAGCAGTTTGATGTCAGGAGCATAGCAATGAATGAACTTCATTTGTCGCTTTATAGGTCACTTTTCATAAATTGCTTTGAATGGGGTTTTATCGTCGATATGAATCAACCTCAATCAGGCATTTTCTTTCCTTTTCAGTACACATTGAAAAATGCAATAATCGGTTTGCAAACTGCCTGCGAAGCACTGGGTCTGTTTTTATCGAAGAAGAATAAAAAAAATTGAATTCATGTCTTCGAGTGATCGATTATTTCATATCCTGCTTGAGTCGAGGACGATGATTAGCGTGGTTCAAAATGTCGATACGCGCTCAATATAGTTCAATCCAAAATTTGAATTCTTTTGACTGCAAACTCGAACTGCACTGCCCCTTTTAAGTTTATACGATAATAAATGAAAATATCTCCTTGTTTCAGGTTTTTTTTTTCGTTGAGCACCACTTTTTGACACAACCTTAGGCAAATTAGTTAGTTATTGATCTCTCAGCAATTGTCTTTACCCCAGCTGTCCGGACAACAATTTTGATTTGCAGTATGACGTGAAAGGTATTACAATTGGTCGACTCAAACTGGACGTACATCCAGTGAAGGATATGAGGAATGTATCGAAAATAAGCTATCCACAAACTTTCTTTCAAATTATGTTGAAAACCGATATTTTATTCATTCAAAAAATTGATCCTTCATTGTATGACGTTAAACTTGAACATAATGAAGACCGGATGATATTTAAGTTATTCCTTCATGAATTTTCGAACTTTGGATCGAATGCTCTTCATCAAGTTCTGGACAAGTGTTGCATCGCATTTTTTGGACGCTGGAGCCCAAATTTGTTTGAACTCCTGCATGTTCCCAGCTGCCTTATCAGTCTTCTTGAAGACCCTCTTCACGATTGCCCAGTAATGTTCGATGGGTCGAAGCTGAGGGCAATTTGGTGGATTGATATTTTTCTCAACGAAATCTATACCGTTTACCGCAAGCCAATTGAGAGTGGTTTTGGCATAGTGAGCCGACGCTAAATCCGGCCAAAACAGTGGAGGTGTACTATGCTTCTTATATAAAGGCAACAATCTCTTCTGGAGACACTCAGATCGATAGATTTTCGCATTTATAGATCCGGTAGTGTGAAAAATGGTTGACTTCAAACTACATGAACATATTGCTTGCCATACCAGTACCTTTCGACCGAATTTCTCCACTTGAAACGACCTGTCCGCATCGCTCACATCCTCCCCAACGACGGCAGTAAAGTATTGTGGACCTGGAAAGGTTTTTGAGTCCTCCTTTACATAGGTCTCATCGTCCATCAAAACGCATGCATCCGGACGCTGCAAAAGACACGAATACAATTTCCGGGCCCTTGTTGCTGCTCGCTTCGTCTGTTCTGCACTTTGTTTCGAGATTTTCTGCTTCAAGTAGCTCTTCAGGTGGTTTCGCCTCTTGATACGCTGGATCATTCCGACACTCGTTCGTGCTTTTTTGGCCAAATCACGTATTGACATTGATTTGTTCTTCATGATTAGAGATACCACTTTCTGCTCCAGTTTTGGGTTGGAAGAACCGGGTTTTCTGCCTCTTCCTGGTAGCTCATCCAAAGAATAGTGTTCCCCAAACTTAACCGCTTCGCCAATTTTCGCATAGTAATACCCTTCTCACTTAGCCATGTGTCCAGAACCTTAATTTTCACTTCCTTTTCAATACGCGACATTTTGAAAACGCAGAATTTAAACAAAAGAAAGCTGACAGTCAAACGCACAGCATGCAGTGTTCAGAGCATAAAAAACCATCACAAATACATGCGTACAACGCAAATGTATGTGGATAGCTTATATTCGATACACTCCTTAATTCACTGTACAATTATTTTGATCCTTGGGTTTCTGTTAAGCCACTTGAATATAAAAAACCGCTAATTCATGCATTTCCACTTGAAATTTTACCAATAACAACGTTTTTACTACGTTATTGATACAACAGGCAATAGTTGGGAACATACAAGAAAATATGTCACCAACATCGTTTGAATATCGTGTAGATTATCTGTTCAGCTTAATCAGTGAAATCATGCTGCCCCAATAGTTAAAAAAATCGAAAAAAAAAATTTGGTTTCTTTCATGGCCAATCGATTTTTTTTTATGGGAGTGGTCATATTAGAAACACATTTCTGGCCAAGTGGTGCATCTGAAATTTTAAGAAAAATGGATTAAGTCTATCTTTTGATCTCCGACCAAATTCTAAAGCTTCGTTAAATGGAGACGTACACTGAAAATAATTTTCGTAGATTAGCTTTCACTCGTTTCGTAAACATGGATTATGCACATAGAACAAATGTCTCGTAAATTATATGAAACATTCATATTGCTTGTCTTCTAACAAAACACTATCATTACACTTTTTTTGTACAATGCACAAAATTAATTTCGTTAAGAGCAGAACAACTCCTCGTGGTTGCCCTTTTTTTTAATCATATTTTGAGCTGGTAAAGTAGATGTGTCAGTCGTTCATGCAACCACCAAAGAGCCGTTTCTTTTTTATTGGTAACAAATTACTCGTAGCTCTTTGTATTGTTTTCGTAAAATGAACGAATGTTCTTTTTGTGTCAACAAATGCTTTGTACTTTTAACAGTTGCGCGCGTGGCTTTTGATACGAAAGAAGCTTCGTAGAAAGTACAAATCAGTTTCGTTGCAGTAAACAACGAATAGATTTGTTTGTCCTACCTTCGATCGTAATATAAACGAAAATTAATTTTCAGTGTACTATTTAAATGTGATCTACTAAACCAAAGGTATCTTATGACGATTTGCATCACCAATTGGCGCAATTTTCCATAAATCGTACATCTACACGCTGCGAAATATATTGTTCTGAATAGATTCAACAATTAGATTATAATAATCTCATTAATTAATAATAATTAGATTCTAATAATTGCAAAAGGATTATATCTTAATATATTGTGATACTTTAAAAAATTTAAAGATATTTGAATGAACTTGTTGAACTTATATTTGTAACAGTTTTAAGAACATCCATTAACCTGAAAAAATGCAGTACAATGAGTGCAATGTTTTTCGCAACCTTTATATTAGCTTTAAGTTACTAAAATTAAATAAATTGAATGATGTTTGCTATCTTTGCTAATTTCAAGTACACATAAAAACAACAAAAATAAGAGTTTTTGTGATGATTTTATCACAATTGAGAAATAGGGGGGGGGGGGAGCGTGAGCAAAACGTAATTAAAGGGGGGAGTCTGGTCACGCGTAAATTATTATTACAAAGGGGAGGGGTCCAAAATCCCGTATTTTTTTCGTTACGTAATTTGTGCACAAAGTCTAATGGTTTCGAACGTCATTATACCGAAATTTTCCATGGAGAATGAGCACTTGTATAAACTTAAGCCAATCTGAGTAGCATAGCTTGTTTTATCAAGGTATTAAACCATTCTAAATACAAGTCAAACCCAAGACTTACAAAACCCTCATAAAAACATCATTATTTCTACTGAGTGTAGTTTGAGGTAACAAACAAAAGAATTTCAGTTTTTCGTGAATCGCAGAGCTTATAATCGATTAAGTGGGGTGGCGACAAATCGATATTTTGAACCACTCTAATGGTGGTGTGCGTACAAACAAGAGGGGAAAAAGTTTTATCCATTTGATTTTCAGTCGAAACTTAAGAACAGCACTGGAGATACCGAATGTGCCAGGGCAAGCAAAGTTTCCAGTCTGTTGTTTTGCTGAAGTCATATTTGTGAATAATTGATGAATCAATTTGCTGAAATAAGAAAACGAATGGTGATGTATATCGAGGAAGATTCTCTCGGGTATAAGCTGTATGAGTGATTGTTGCCTTCGGATGCAATCGAATGGAATTTAAGTGTACATGAGCGGACATTTAAGACGCTTGAAATTGCACCCACATTTAGCTGACATTTAAAAAGCATATTATTTGTAAATGTTGAATTTGAGTAAGGTTATGGAAATTTATACATATCAGCATCATTGTCACAATAAAAATTCAAAGAGACGAATGAAACATAGTAGCGACCGGTGTGAGATTGAGTGACTAAACTAAAATGACAGCTCGATGCGCTAGTATTTTAGTCGCCCAGATAGTTGCGTCCGATACGGATGCTCTTATAACTATTCGAAGGCGACCGGTCTTGACGATACACAGAGTATGAGTCATCGAACAGTTGACCCGTAGAAGTGTTTGTGTTGCGGACGGCAATAATTATCACTCAAAAGCAGGGACCATACATAATTAGTTTAGAAAGATAAGACAAGTTACCCTCAGCCGATTGTTTAGACGATCAAATTGATTTCGTATTTGCATACATACTTTGGCAATCCTAGGGATAGGAGACAAGTCAGGACAGGAAAATCCGTTACTGATAGAATACTTGCCATTGTAGGTGGCTTGAAAGACCGTGTCCTCAACACTAGACTCAGGGCCGGGACGTCTTAGATGGCACGAACGAGTTCCATTTTCCAAAATTTAACTGCATCTCTACTACCCCAGAAACCTGGTGGAAAAACCCTTCATCTTGGCGAAAGGGGATCATAGTGATCACTAATTACTTGATTTTCGCCGATGTTTCTGTTGAACTTTGAAATTAATCTTTTTTTTTTACGGCAGTCAATGTTCCAAAGTCAAATCAAGTAATTCTTTAAATTTCAAATCAGTGAGTTTAGATTGTTCTTAAAACACAAGCAAATAAATGATTTATTGTAACTTTCAACTTGGAATGTGAACTCCAAGTTTTTATGTGTATTATTTATTACTTCTATATTCAAAGGAAAAAGATCCTTCTTTACAATGCTAAACACATCTTCAACATATGAGAATTAGAATCTTCATATAAATAAAACTTGATAGTTTGAGTCTAGTAACTTCTACAATACCTTAGGTAACTGATTTGTTTTTCTTGTTATTCTAAATTATTAATGAAAATTTCAATCAAAAATAGGAAAAGAGGGCTGTCTATGGGTGTAATTTTCAATGGTTTTAATATGCATTTCTGAAAGAAAAATAATTTGCATTAATGCAAATGGCAATGTGACAACAATTTCTGGCATTTATCATCCCCAATGCCTATGAAAATGAAAAACGTTCACCTGATTTTTTCAGGCCTATAACTGAACCTACAATCCTGCTAAATACAATGGAAATTAATTTACGCATTAATTAATGTATCTACATGTTTAGCATTTGTAACAAAGCATTTCAAAAATATAAAATATATCCAAGGTCACTCACATTGAACTAACGTTTGCATTAAAAAAATGGACTTTTTTTTCGGATGATGATAAAAAAAAGCTAAGACAGATAATTGCTTTTGATAAATTTCCCATGGCAGGTAATTATTTAAGCTTACTTGCAAAAAAAAATCTACGCCATGCGTGTAGGCATGTTTTTGAGTTCTTTCTTCATTTTATTTATCAATTCCTCCTCAGTTTTCGCGACAATTTTTTTAGAGTAGATCTTACGCTTCTGGTTGACCCAGAAATTCTCGATGGGACGCAGCTGGCGGACGTTGGGCGGGTTCGCCGACATGGATACCACATCGACATTCAGCCGCTCCATCTCCTGCAACGATCGCTTCGAGTAGTGGACCAACACCAGATCCAACCAGAACACCGCATCTTCGCCCTCATGGTATTTATTGATGAACGACGCAACTTCCGGCAGGCATTTCGTACTATAAATTTCCCCGTTCATGGCCAGTCCGGAGTGAAAAAAGAGCGGCATTGAAACCCCCTTCTCGCTGATTGTAAGCCACAGCAGCACCTTCTTGTGGGAAGTATAATACGAAGTGCCCTGCCAGTCGTTGCCATCCAGGGTGAGATAGGTCTCGTCGTCCATCACCACCACCATATCGTGATTTGCCGGGAAAATCGGGTTGACCATCTTATTCGGCCGCTGCCGCTGCGTCATTGCCTGCAGCTCTGAAACCAGTGGACGCGAGTTCTGCTTACTGACATGTATGTTCATATAGGCCAGGTACTTTTTTACTGTTTGGCAGGTTGAACCGACTTCCCGGTCAAGCGCACGCAGCGATGTAGCCACTTTTCCCTCGGTCTTCCTCTTCAGCATCCTTTGGAGCTTCTTGTCGCCTAGGGTCGTTGGTCGTCCGGAACCGGGCTTTCTTTTGATGCCAAGGTGTTGTAGATGCCGAAATGGGCGTATCCGGCGTCCACAAAGTGCCTAAAAGTCGAACCAAAATTTGCGGTTATTGACGAAAATTTGTCGACGGACTACCAGGAAAAACCACCAGTGTAGAGGTGTTGATCCAGCACAAAATATGTTTCTAAAAACTCACTCAGTCACGTTTCAATTCATTATTGTCTGTAACCTAAAACCCCGATTGAATATCATCCGTAACATCTCTTCTTCTTCTTCTTCTCTTCTATATATATAAAAATGAATGTTTGTTTGTTAGTGACGCTAAAACTCGAGAACGGCTGAACCAATCTTGACGGTGTCTTCGAATGATTTGTTCCTTTTTGTCCAACAAAGGTTCAGAGAAAAAGAAAAGTTGAGAAATTTCCCAGGCAAAGTCAGAAAATTAGAAAATAAAAAAAGGCATTTTTCCATAAAAAGAAAATCAAATTTTGTTTGTATAAATCAAATGTTGTTTGTTCAACATAATAAATTTAAATTTCTTCCCTTTCAAACTGAGCAAACTTGAGCATGAGCATGATTGGTCGCCCGAGGTTGCTACTCCGTTGTTGCCAGATCAGCTGTTATTACACAGAGAACCAACAGATGATGCTTAGGACTAACATACACCTTCAATGTGTAAAAACTGGTGATCCCAAACTAAGGCAATACCGGCGCCGGCCCCGTTCGAATGCAGGTCAAGTAAGGAAAGGTTAGGAATATGTTGACGTGATACTCGCTTTACTGGAAGCCGCGGAATCCACTGCACTCCCACGAGAAATCACTGGGATTTTGGATAACAGGATTGGGTAGCAGCAGGGTTCGTGTTGGTTAACGATAAGCTGTCAAGTGAAATATTTGAATATTAGTACTGAATTCCGATTTGAACCGATTTAAACCAACAGTAAGGATGCTATTGGGGCCACTCACAGAGTGTGATTGTGGTTTTTCATTGAGAAAACGAAGTGACTTTTAATAATGCTGAAATGCCGATTTTGACCGGTTTAAACCAACAGTAAGGATGCCATTGGGGCCACTCACAAAATGTGATAGTGGTTTTTCAGTGGAAAACTAGGAGATGTTTACAATGCTGGAAAGCAGGACCGATTAAACCAACAGCAAAGATGCTATTGAGGTCACTCACAGAGTGTGATAGTGGTATTTCATTAGAAAAACAAGGCAATTCATCTCAACTCAGAGCCAACTTTGACCGATCTACACCAACAGTACGGATGTCAGTGGAGTTACTTACAAAATGGGACAGTGGTTTATTTGTTCCAAGATAGGGTGGCCCGACGAGCATGACGAACGAATAATTTGGATCACACCTCTCCATCGACCCATCTAACCCGGCGAACCACGACTTCTCATGCTCACTCGATCACTCACGCAACGGCAACGCAATAGGCAACCAAAACAATAGGCATAGACGTCCGATAAAAAAATATTACGGAACAACGCATCAACACAACCGATTCAACCGATTTAACTGATCGTCTGCGCAAACCTATTAAAAAAGGACATATAGATACAATGGGTAGCAATTACCTGTCCTGCTCCACGGCCTTGAGAGCACTTACTACCTCACGAGTCGCCTCAACCCAACTCCACAGACGTCCGTCAAGGCTCTGTTAAACCAATTCATCTCCATGCCCAACTGAAGCACCACTACTTTAAAAGAAATTGATAAATAGAGATATTAGATATTGTCTTCAAAATTTGGTAGAAATAAATTATTTGTTGCCTGAAAAGAAACAAAATTAAGAAGCAAGATATAAGTAGAATCCCTGTAGTCCCCCGGATGTTCGAAGAGCATACCCTTTTCTATGAAAAGATTTTTGCGAGTTATCGATAGTTGATTACAACTATGTGTTAGGCACCATTGGCTGAACTGAGCATTGAATGAGGATAGTGAGAACATTTTATTGAATAAACGACTACAATTTTCAGTTGTTTATTAAGCTGAAGCTCATTCGAGCTATATCTGATGAACTTAAATAGTCGATGAATCAACCCTCTCAGATTTATCGCTAACAAATTATGAAAAATTTACAAGCTAACCACTGCATGCTAGTTTGTGATTTGAAAAGTGTCCAGGCCATGGACAAAAAGTCCGGGTACCGATGCAACACGGCATCCGAGCTTTGGGTTTGGAAATTTGTATTGCTTAACAAATCGTCAAACAAATGTGCAAAAGCACGTTGGCCAATATTTAGCGTCAACCAGTGGGTACGTGTGCTCAACTCCAATTTCCCTTCTTTCAAACTCATTTTCAGTTCAATTTACCCATTGAGTTGGACACATCACAATAGAAAATATTGTGATGGAGCACGGACGTTAGGTTACTAGATATATAAAAAATACTCTACGACCTATTCAGGATTATATCTGAAAAATCCAAATTCGGCCAACACTCACCTCCCTTTCAAACTGAGCAAACTTCAAGAAAAACTCAATTTCCAACAATCAGTTAATAGAACATCTTCAATTCAGATGCCAGTGCTAAATTGTCACATTAAAAATGCACAAAACGTTGTTGTTTTGGAAAGTTTCTTTATGATATCTTACAGCACCGTATCAACTCATATCGGTCCGGCAATACAAAAATCAACAATTTTTCATGCGTTGGAACTTATTACTGAAAAAGACTTCAGTATTCTAACATAATAACACATCAATTAAAGTGGCCAATTGATCACAGATTATCAATAATATGAAATGACTGCCGATTGTCATACTTCTAGAATCAAAAATTGAAAATATCCAAGTTCTCCAGTATGAAACTTGACTGTCCCTTTCAGATTGACCAGAACAATGAAGGACATTTATGCAATTTAAAAAAAAAAAGCGATGTTAATATAGAATACCGATTTATTGTGTCATTAGTGGGCTCATGAAATCATAAATCTCTCAATCGACTAAAGACTGGAGATAATCAGAAACAATTTTCACTTAAGTAGGAAATAAGTTGGACAGCATACGGTTGTTTATAATTTCGAGAAAGGAAGATCTGGAAAAAAAATCCACAGAGCACGACATATTTCAACAAAATCACGAAAATCTGAATGAAGTAAATTGTTCGCAATTTTTTCTAATAGTGATGCAATAAAAGATGATATTTAATGTACCTATATATTCGTGAAATTGAGGAAACTAGGTTCTTTCTGAAAACAACCAAACCCATTTCCATAAAAAAAAAACGTTCGCTGCATTCACTATTGACAAGACTCCACAAACGACCTTTAACTTAACTTTAAGCCCAGTAAAAATAGGCCGAAATGAACGCGCGTAGAATTGTTCACCGTATTCATAGGCATTCGCATTCGTACATTCAGCAATGAACTTTAAAAACCTTATTTATCTTCTTGGAAAGAATTTCCCTCGATATAAAAACTTTTTCCTCGTTCGATTGCTGTACGCATCACAACGAGAAACATTCCATAACATCAACAGAAATCATTCGCTTAAACTTTATTAATTCTACTGAAAAAATTTCAGCCATAGCGGGCATTCGATTAATTAAAGATCTGAAACAAAATTGAAATGCTCAAACCTGACGGAAATAAACGTACACATTATGCGCATCAAGAATCCTCAACGGCAACCTCCCTCGACAAAGAAAACGGCTACCAAATCACACCGAATGAAATTTTCATTAGTGTGCTAAAAATGCTGACACAAATAACACAAAAATGCAATTTCAGTGCTACCAGGCATCAACTTGCACCACCGACAGCATCGTAGTCATCGAATGAGAGAACACGTGCTACATAGTTCGCGCGCTTCCACCACCAACGCAGTCAGTAATGTTTCTGTGTAGGTGTATGTGTCATCGCGCCATGCGTAAAGAAACAAAACAAACCCCGGTTTGTGTTGGTGAGCACGGCTGACATCAGTGACCAGAGAGAACGTTCTCACGCGTCATGTATGTCAGCGGAGAGGTGGCAGTGCGAAAACTTTGTTCTCGTAAATTTAGGTGGAGTCGTCTGGACAAAAGTTGAGCAATTTTATTACCAATCTTGCCAGCGGACGAAAAGGAAGTGTTTTCCAGTGTTACTTTGAAGACTGATTTAGGTCTAATCGGAAAACGGATTCAGCAGAAAGCTGCATCTCGGTGAAGCGGGACTATTCTTGGCCTTACAGCAGTCATTCTCGCGAGTGCATCGAAAGTGAAAAGGTGTGTTTGGAACGAAATTGTGTCAGAAGAGCCAGTTTCCGAGTGCCCAGTGTCAGACGGAAACGATAGTTGATTCCGTTTTGTGCAACAACAAATACCTTAAATTGGTTGGGGGTGAACCAAATTGTGATATTTATTGGTGTGTATTAGAAGTTTGCACGTGAATCGTGGTGATTAGTGAACGCAAGTGAAACAAATCGACTTATCGCCTTAAAATGGAGGATGACAACAAAAAGCCATACAAGGTAGGTCAGCTAATTTAATATTCCAATGCAACTTGCTCTGGTGACCTGCTTTCGCGTTGGAAGCACAGACAGCAGATCCCTTGGATAAGCTGGAAAATGTTTCTGCTTTTGTCAGAAACGGTTGGAGGAAGAAAAAACGGAACGCTTGTTGTTACGAGTGTGTCACAGCGAGAAATGAGAGGAATGTAGCTACCCTCCGTCAGTGGAGATAGCCACGATTGTTTAGATTCTCCTGTTCGGTATTCAGCAATTTCCTGCAGAGGGTATTTATGTATTAGACTCCGAATGCTGTTGATTGTTTGGAAAATTGGATCAGAAAGGAAACGTTGATAAATAAGAAAGGAAATAATTTTCCTATAACGGCTAGGTCTGGGATGGTTGACAGGCTTCGAGAGCTTAATTGAATATGAAGTGCTTTGGTTGTTTGCATTTTGATCTTGTTTGCTGGCGTAGAAAGCTTCAGTGTTTGAAGAATTGACAGCGTAAATGTTGATTAAGGTCAAATTGATGAAACAAACAATCTTGATTAACACCCTATCGGGCGGGACGTTCGAATTGGAGAGCAATTTTTGGTAAAATACTTTAAAATTTCCTCTATGGCATGCTGTTGGATGAGAAGTATCAGAAGTTTTAATACGCTGAAGTAATAATAGTCAAATGTTCGGATTTAGAGGTTTATCAGATTGTTTTACAGCGTTACAAACTTTTCTCATACTAAAAAAAATACAGAACAGAACTCAAATGCTGTGTTCCAATTGGTGAATTTTCACTAAAATTAGACATGTCATAAATGAAATTGCACGAAAATTATTCCTTTTATCTGCCAATTTTCGAGAAGTTCTTTGTCTGAATTAATTGTTCATCTTTCAAAAGTGAGGCTGCTATGGTATCAGGATTATTAGAAAAATTTGCTGTCAAATGAGGGGGGAAATTAGGTATAGTTCTGCAATTGTAACTCAGCTAAAACGATAAAGATTCTTTAGTTCAGTCGGTAGTGACGCTGCCACAGAAAACCATGCTAAAAGTGGCTAGGTTCTTTATTCTCGGTCTCAGAGCAATTTGGATAATTTCTTAAGACCGCTGTGTTTAAAGCAACTGTACCTGCTGCAAATTGATATCTACTTATTTTTCTTGTTCTCATCAGCATGTTGGTTGATTCTATTCTATTCCAACACCATTATTGTCATGGTGAAACTGTTGAGACTGGCATAAAAGCTTTTAAAGCGACGTTGGTCAAAAATCAAATCGAAACGAAACGAGTTTAAGAATATGGAAGAGGGAAAAATATTTACAAAGCGGAAGAGTGACTTAGATTAAAATAAGACAACAGTGTGGTAAGATAAAAGAAAGAACGGAAATACCTAGGTATGAAATTAGTGCAACATGGGATAAATGAATAGCGAAAGCAAATGATAATCAGGGTTGAAAAAATGCAAAGGGAGAATGGTTGAGATTAAGATGAGTGAATCTGTGGGTCTCATATAATAGTTTCTGGTACCTAAGTTTTTGGTCAATATTTTCGAATTTACATAAAACACTGATAAACTGGTTTTAATAATGTGTGATGCAAACTCTAAATTAGTTATTGAAAATAAATTAAAATTCTTCCACAGGAAATAAGTATAAGGACAAAGTTAAAAGTTCAACAAACACGTAGTTTATTGCATTAAATTAAGAGTAACTAATAATGCGTTGCTCCTCCCTTGTTTTAATGACCTACATTCTCGGCGTTGAAATGATGTACGGTTTTAGAACATCACTGTCCAACTTGCTCCATTATTCGACAATAGCAATTCGGAGTTGAAGAAGGTGTGTCAAACATACGCCCATGTTTGAAAACTCTTCGGGGAAGTAGGCCCCAAACATTCTCGATTGGATTGAGATCTGGACTACATGCTGGCCATTCGAGAACAGGGATGTTACTATTCACAGGAAACGATTTCGTGTTACGTGCAGAATGGCAAGTGGCGTCGGCCAGCTGAAATATCATGTTGTTATCCATAATATTTTCAGCCAATGGGATCAAAACTTCGTCCAAGAGCTGCACATACTTTTCAGAATTCATTCTGGTCGAAACGAAATACACACAGGTGTTTTCCAGCCAGACTAAAACCTGCCCAGATCATCAGAGTGCCCCCTCCCAAATTTTTCAATTCCCTTTGTGGCTGTTCGCGTCATATATCCTGCCAGCAGTTAGTTGATCCGTCCGGTGCATCTAAATTTAATTTCTTTTCATCGCTGAATACCACATTTTCCCACTCTTTTTCTCAGAATTGATACATTTCTGCAAATTCCAATCTTGCTATTTTATGTCGAGGCAATAAGCGAGGAACGAAACCGATGCTGGACGCCCTCTTCTCTTAATGGTCGCATATTTCTCACCCAATTTGACGAAATTATGTACCACCGTTTTTCTCTTTCCTGTTTCGCTTGCGATCTCATGAATTGTCAGTCCATTTTCACGATGGGCCTGAATTTCCCCGCGCTTAAACTCTGAAAGAGTTGTCGAATTCGGAATTTTCTGAAATCCATACAATAAATATGAAAATCAAAAATTTTCGGTCAAAATATAGCTTGAATTGGTGAGTGTGATATTATAACAATGCACAGTGGTACAAAATGGGAATTTAGCTGGAAAGATACATTTTCAGCCTAAGTTTGAAATTTTCGAGTAAAATTTTCTTCCACAGAGTTGTTTCTAATAACAAGGCGCTTCTTTTGATGTAAATGAAATCTAGGGTGGTCCTTATTTTCAGAGAAATCGAAAATATAACTTATTTATTTGCTGAAATAAAGGCATAAATTATTCGCAGAAGTTGTAGAATTAATAATTTCAAGCAAATTTATTTATTGATATTATTTTTTCTGTAGCTTTTGATATGACCAAATAAGAGCATTTTTTCCGGTGTCCCTACAGAAAACACAGTTTGTTGCTTTAACTTTTTTATTTCAAGTGTTCCAACAACGTTGTCTTCAAATGAATTTTTTACCGTTAGCTAGTAATTAACGATTTTCCTATAAAATTACGCCCTTTTCAAATGTGTTTTATTCAATTTACAAAAATAATCTATCTCCAGTGTTCAGACATGATATGCAATAATAAAAAAAAATTTAAATTCTGTTGAAATTATTTTTTTGGATTGCCCCAAATAGAAAAACCAAAATTTGAAAAAGGCCTATTTTGTTTACAAAAACCATAATAACTTTTGTTTGACATACAATAGAGACAATATCAGTACACCAAACGTTGTAACCTTTAGTGTTCTAGGATCAATGCCAAAACAACTTAGGTGAAAAATTTGAATTTAAAAAGTTACAGCAAAACAACAGATTTTTATAGGGACACCCTAAGCTACATAGGATAAAAATTCTCTTATTCGGTCATATCAAAAGGTACAGAAAAAATAATAACATCAAAGTTGCTTGAAATTATTAATTCTACAACTTTTTCGAATAATGTATGCCCTTATTTCTGCAAATAAAAAAGTAAGATTTTCGATTTCTCTGAAAATAAGAACAACCCTAGTTTTCATTCGCACCAAGCGCCTTGTTATTAGAAACAACTTTGTGGAAGACAATTTTACTCCACAACTTCAAACTTCGTAAAAAAGAACCGATAATCGCTCAAAAGTGCACATACCAAAATTATGCGTTAACACAGATTACCTAATATTCGGTAATAGTATTGTAGGAAAATAAACGTTAAATAGGTATTACCGATATTTTATCATTACTTTTTTACTCAAAATTGGGTATTTTTTTACAGTTTTATTTTGCAATTTAACAAGTTATCCATTCGGATTAGTTTTACAAATTCTGCACTCAAGGAGACAAAAACAAATGTTCAAATGTGTGACAGATTTTATCTTGTATTAAAAAAAAAAGTATCAATAATGAGTATGGATGCATCCAAGTGACGCTTAAGTGAGGTTTAACATCGTAGTATCTAGAACTGAAGTTGATGATAACTTCCTGGCTATTTTTTAAACTGTACGGAATTGGCCAGTATTGTCATTATCGACGATTTTCTGCTCTTTTAATCACCAATTACTTTGCTTAAACAGCTCGAAAAATAATTTTGGTACCTGTTTTCCTTCACTAGAGAAAAAAAATTCTGCATTGACCCAACATTGATGCGGAATTGCATTCTACATCAAATTTTCGTTGGTCCACTAAAATCCGTCGGAGCCTCAATGCCCCCAAGTTAGCAACAACTTTGAAGAAAGATTTAAACTAATTATTGAGATATTAATAAGAAAATTAATTACGTTTTCACTTAGAAATATATGGCGACCGGTTTGATTCAGTGACGTTAAATTTATTCAATTTCAGGTAAATAATAACGCCCAATATTGAAAAGTGAACATTTCCCAAATGTCAGTAAAAATTACTGTTTAGTATCGTTTAATTTTACCGATATTTTGAGTATTGTCACCTTGAACGCACGCACACTACAGCTACATTTAAAACAAAGGAGTGCAAGTCAGAAGGAAAATCTTTTGGGAGGAAAACAAACCATCATTCCTCTGCATGTGCTAGAAAGGGAAAGGTGATTAAACGTCAAAAAGCCTAATTTTAGGTAAAATAAAAACCTAATTTTACGTATTCTCATCTTAGCGTGCAGTAAACGAGAGATGACATTAAACACACAAATGTGGAAAACGGAAGTTTTGCGTAAATAAACCCAATTTTAAAGAATTGCAAATTTTCCTTATGTATATTTCGTTCTAAAAAATTATAATGAAATTTTAATTAAATGCAGTTTGTTGTATGATGGATGAAACATCCAAAACTGAAAAATAGGAGTATACTTTTTATATCATTTTTATTTTGCTGAAATTGTCTTTTTTGAGTAGTTTTGGATGCTTCATCAATCATACAACAAAGCGCTTTAAATTAAAATTTCATTTGATTTTTTTTAGAAGCATTTTAAGATTACAACAAACTGCTTCTTATTGGAATGTTGTTTTAAATGCACTGCTTTGAATGAGAAAAGCATTTTAGAATGTTCGTCTTATACGTCATAACATGGGAGCTGTGTGTTATTTTTTCAACTTGGATTCGTACATTCTTGTGATTTAAAGGTCGCTTGAATGCGTCGGTCTCAGGGGACAGAAGTTTATATGCTATTTTGGTAGGGTGTATAGTCCTAGCCCCATATAGCCTATGGTTATAGCACCAGTCCCAGTTCTCTAAAAAAAAGAATGTCTGAAAATACGTTTTTTTCTCTGATGGCAGCGACAAGGTCAAAAATTATCGTCATAGCATTTAGAGCTATACATAGTCTCGGAATTACAATACATCATTGAGTGATTACAGCCTTCGACAACGCACAAAATCTGACCAAAACGAACAATCAAGCTATCTCTTGAGAAACAATACATTGACTTTGATCACAACTTTTCGACCGGTAGCCTGGTGGCGAGTGCCTCATAACCGATAGCGCACAGTCACTTCCGGTTCACTCTCAATCAATGAATCAATGTTTAATTTGAATATTTGGTATCGAATACTGAACAAATTGTTTGATTTGGCGAAATATACGGAGCAAAAGAAAAACACGTCAATTCAAAAGTGCGGCTTGATGCGGTTCATTTGGAAACAACAGAAAATATCAAAGCAAAAACGTTACTGAATGTTTGATTGGAAAACATACATACGTTTTCTCTACTGTACAAAAGAAAAATTTCATCCAGCCCCGCGAAAAGCCTACATCAAAAAGCCAATTTTCAATTACTCACACTTTCCAGAATTTTGCAATACTAGCAACACCGAAAAAAAGCAGCATTGCAACTCATCAAACTACAGACACTTCAATTAATAGTCCCTCCCATCACCTAAATCCGGTCGCGCTCCGCTCCGGTTACTAAATTACGAAAGCTGCGAAATTAATTATTCATCTTCCATCCTCTGCACTACACCACTCAAGAGCGTGAACCGAAAATCTCCCAAGGGTTTTGCGATCAATTATTAATTAGGGACACGTTATACTTCGATCCGATATACGCATGTATAGGTTCATAGGTAACCGTGCTACCGTGAGTTCATCGATGCCAGTGGCTCCAGGGATGTTTATTTACTGTGCGTATTTCCTCAGGGTTGATTTGTTTTTATTGCATAATACAGCTTTTCGAGATTTCTAACCGTCAATATAATGTAGCAGGTGTTAAAGTGAAAATCTTTACCATACTACTGTGAACTGAGGGTAGTTGTTCATGCTTTTGTTAACATCAATTATCAGATTTTATTTTCGTAATTTCATGCGTAAATATTCAAAAAACTTGAAAAACAGATAAACTGCAAAAATCCTTAGTGCTGTGGTGAAGTTGATTGAGTTCTAAGGCCTATATGCACAACAGCTTGGCCAACAAAAAACTATAATAAAACACAAATTACGTACAAATCTCGAATATAATCATTTCAATAGAATAGGATATAGTTTGATAGTTATGAGAGCAAAATGCCGTTGCTATTATTATTAATGTGGTACGCATTTGTTCAAATGTTTTAACCACATTACTATGACATTTTAACTTGAAAATAGTTGCGCACATATCAATTTGAAATTAGAGCGAATCAGAATTCAATGATTCCTTTTAATCACTTCCTCTGTTTAAAAAAAAGAGGCAAGAACCACCCGACCAAAAGGGAACAATGTTTTATTAGTCAGTTACACTGTTTTTATAACATAGATTGTTAGAATTTAGATCGTGGATGTTGTTACAATAACAGAAACTGTAACAAAAAATCCTCTAGAGGTAACAAAATTATAGCAAATTATTATATAGATATAACATAAACAAAACAAACTTTGTTACAGTTGTGTTAAGATTTAGCAAAATCACATAAGCTAGTGTTAGAGTTCATTTATTTCTTTACGCAGATTGTTCCTCCCATGGCATTATATCTTAATTTGTTGTGAGTATGTTTCACAATTACTCAGTTGTAAACGTATTCAACAAATTTATATAATAATCAGTTAGTTGTAAAAAAGTTTGTTAAAATGTTATTATTTTAATGTTATACCCTCCTGGTCGGGCAGGTTTGATTGCATGTTTTCACTTTAGAATGCTAGGTAGCGATAGCAGTCACACCTGTTTCTTGTCACCTTACTTCATAGGAGGAAATGTCGGTGAAGATTAATTCCGACCCTATCTTGATATTATTGCGCACATTGATCGATTTAGATTCTAAACAATCCATATGTTAGTCACGTCACGAAGTGGTACATAGTAGGTTGACTGTAAGGTTGTCATCGTTGATATGCAAAAGAAACGTTTTACACCATTATTATGTACAATTTAAATTATCAACACTCCCGCGTCACTTTACTCAATTTTTGAGTACAATTGTATGCTATTTTTTTTTCTCTCACGGAAATATTACTCAATTTTCGTTAAAAGTGGATCTACTCAAAAATTTAGTCGATCCACTTTTTAACGATACAATTCTACTCAAAAATTGAGTAAAGTGACGGAGTGAAGACTCAAGACTCGTTATGGGAAAATGACATGTGTCGTATATTTTGCAACGTTCGGAGACGGAGTGTGAAAAATGTGTTTTTACGCATAGGAAAAAAAAAGAGATAAATCAGCGTAGGGCTGAAACGCTGGTGTCTCTCTTGTCGTGTTTCTTTACGTAGTTTTACATTTGTTTTTTTTTTTCAAATGATCCATTTCTCTCTATTCTGGAACCTCTAATCTACGTATTTTACCTCTTCGTACTCAATGTCGAATCTTAAAAATCGCATCATTATCGCTTTTCTGATAATGTCTTATGTTCATGTAATTGAAATGCCTTCAGGACCTCTGTTGGATACTTTAAATCCATTTAAATCCGAAGATTCGGTGATCTTAAAATATCGGTATCGATAAGGTCAGTGATTTTATTGCAAAGGTCCCCCCAAATGCTTGATGGGCGCCGAGGGGGGGAGGGGGTAAGTGCCCAGCCGCTAAGGGTATTCCAACGAGCCAATCGTAATGCAGATAACCCAACGAAACCTGAACAATTGTGGAGACCGCACAGCAACTGCTGTGTCAGACAGTTCGCGAGTCGGCATTAGACCTGTGCGCCGATCTATGTTGAATCGGTGGCGGCGTGTATGGTAATTTTGAACGGCGGCGGCGGCGTTGATCGGTTTATGGCTTTATCACTAAACTTAACCAGTTTCGAAAGCTTAAATATAAGTAGTAACCAAATAGAATAAAGTTGTCATTATTATGCAAATAGGTTTATGGTTTTGATTCCTTGTCTTGAAAGTATTTATGTTATTATATCTGTTTTTTCAGCGTTCAGAGTTGAATTGCTAAGAGCCGCTCAGCACATTTAGTAATTTTCGTGTACGAAAATAATTTACTTCAAATCTTCACGAAGATTGCGAGTCAAGTTTTCAGTGCTGATGGAATACGATGTCACGGGAAATCTATCTTGAACGAATGATTCAATAAATAATATTTTGAAGAGATTAAAGAGCTCTGATGAAACATTTTATTAATTTTGTACCCTGATTTTAATGTACTGCAGAAAAGAAAACTCTCGTTACATAAAAATCAAAATTAAATATCTATAAATCTAAAAATCTGAAAATGATCTTAAAACCTAAAAATTTCAAAATCTAAAAATCTAAAACCTAAAAGTGTACACACTTAGAAAATTTTACAGTATTCGGTAATTTTTTACCGAACTTTCAACAGCTGAACGTTCGGTAATCGAATTTACCGGGTTTCGGTGAAATTTTACAGTATTCCCGTAAAAAAATTACCGGAACTTGTCAAATTTTACCGAACTCCGTTAAATTGGATTACCGAACTGTTCAGTTGTTGAAAGTTCGGTAAAAAATTACCGAATACTGTAAAATTTTCTAAGTGTGTATGTATCTAAAAATCTGAAAATCTATTAATCTTGAAATCTAAAAATCTGAATATCTTTAAACCTAACAATCTAAAAATCTAAGAATCTAAAAATTTAAAAATCTAAAAATCTAAAAATCTAAAAATCTAAAAATCTAAAAATCTAAAAATCTAAAAATCTAAAAATCTAAAAATCTAAAAATCTAAAAATCTAAAAATCAAAAAAATCTAAAAATTTAAATATCTAAAAATCTAAACATCTAAAAATCTAAAAATCTAAACATCTAAACATCTAAATATCTAAAAATCTCAAAATCTCAAAATCTCAAAATCTCAAAATCTCAAAATCTCAAAATCTCAAAATCTCAAAATCTCAAAATCTTAAAATCTAAAAATCAAAATCTCAAAATCTCAAAATTTCAAAATCTAAACGTCTAAAGATCTAAAAATCAGAAAATCTCAAAATCTAAAAATCTAAAAATCTAAAAATCTAAAAATCTAAAAATTCAAAAATCTAAAAATCTAAAAAATTAAAAATCTAAAAATCTAAATATCTAAAAATATAAAAATATAAAAATCTAAAAATCTACAAATCAAAAAAACTAAAAATCTGAAAATCTAAAATATAAATATATAAAAATATATAAAAATCTCAAAATCTTAAAATGTAACACTCCTAATATCCAAAAATCAAAAAATCTTAAAACCTAAATATCTAAAAATCCAAAAATCTAAAAATCTGAAAATCTAAAAATTTAAAAATCTAAAAATCTACAAATCTTAAAATCCAAAAATCTAAAATGTAAAAAATAAAAATCTAAAAATGTAACACTCCTAATATAAAAAACTCAAAAAATCTTATAGATTTTTAGAATTTTAGAATTTTTTTTGGATTTTAAGATATATAGGTTTTAAGATTTTTCTTAATCTAAAAATCACAAATCTAAAAATCTAAAAATCTTAAAATCTTAAAATCTAAAAATCTGAAAATCTAAAAATCTGAAAATCTAAAAATATAACAATCCTAAAAATCTAATAATCTAAAAATCTTAAAATCCAAAAATCTAAATCTTGAAATATAACACTTTAATATCCAAAAATCTAAAAATCTGAAAATCTAAAAATCTAAAAATCTAAATATCTAAAAATTTAAAAATCTCATATATCAAAATATAAAATCTAAAAATATAACACTTTAATATCTAAAAATCTAAAAATCTTAAAATCTAAAAATCTAAAAATCTAAAAATCTAAAAATCTAAAAATCAAAAATCATAAAATCTAAAAATTTAAAAATCTAAAAATCTAAAAATCTACAAATTTAGAAATCTAAAAATATGAAAATCTAAAAATCTAAAAATCTAAAATCTAAAAATCTAAAAATCCAAAATTCTAAAAATCTTTAACTCTGAAAATCTAAAAATCTGAAAATCTAAAAATATTATATCTTTAATTATCAAAATCTAAAAATTTAAAAATTTAAAAATCTAAAAATCTGAAATCAAAAAATCTAAATATCTGAAAATCTTAAAGTCTAAAAAAATTAGAATCCTAAAATCTAAATATCTAAAAACTTAAAAGCTTAATGTTTCAAAACCTAAAAAAAATCCAAATTACATTGAAATTCATGTATTACAGAGCTTACTTTAAGATCAAAAATTAAATCAATCATAAAAAAGTTAAAATTAAGAGCAGTGAAGTGACCGAAATATCCATATTCTTAAAACATTACTTTAATCATGTTTAAAAAAGAATCCACTATGTACAGATTTACCGGTTAATTCAGTGGTTAGCCACTAGGAGTGGCTGCAGCTACAATACAGCTTTAAATTGAATCAATATTTATCGGTTATTATCTGGTGCCAGGGTTTCAAAAGTTTGGAGATGAGGATTTTATTTAGATATTTAATATGCGATACGTTATACGGATTTGTCCCTTTACCAGCGTTCCAGTATCCCAGACCTTAACGCTGTCATAGCGATGGGTGGGCTGCTCGTTAGGTGAACAAAATGCCGGGACCGGATGGTATTCCGAACCTGGATGCCGAAATGTTCAGGGTGGTAATGCAAAGGTGTCTGGACGAGGGCGTTTTCCCAGACACCTGGAAAATTCAGACCCTTGTGTTGCTAACAAAGACAGGGAAGCCATTGGAAAGAAAAAAGTGGCAAAAATGGATCACCGTATAGTGTTAAGGATCACAAGCAGGTAGTTCAAGCTTTCAAGAGGAATCCCAACAGTTCAGTTCGAGATGTGGCGAAGAAACTGAATCTAACCAAAACTTTCGTGCAAGATGCAAAAAACGTGAAGACTACACACAAAGTACAAAGTCCAAAAGGCGCCTAATCGTGATGAACGACAGAAACAGTAAAGGAATAAAATAAAATGAACGGTAGGTAAAACAGGTGCACGGAAGCTCTACACCCAGATGTTGACGAAACCACATTGCCTCGTTATGGATGATGAGACGTATGTAAAAGCAGATTTCCGGCAGCTTCCGGGGCTCCAGTTTTTCACTGCTCATTATAAATTCGATGTCCCTGAGGACGTTAGAAAGCAGAAGATGTCAAATTTTGCCAAAAAATATATGATTTGGCAAGTAAATTTTATGCCGAAGCATCTCAACCCTCCGAACGCACCGGAATTGCGGCCAATTGAAAAGTACTGGGCCATCATGAAGCAAGCACTTCGGATGCATTCTAAGGAAGAGAAATCGAAGCAAGATATGATGAAAAAATGGTTTGCCACGCAAAAAAAAAGTTGGTCCAAATGTTGTACAGGACCTAATGAGTAGTGTAAAGAAGAAGGTTCGTGCATTTGGATATGGAATTGAAATTGAATAAAACAAACAGGGGAAAATATTCATAACATGTTTTATTTTACTCCCTGAAAGTTTGAAGATGACTGGTTGAACGGGCGAATTTTGCCGAATATGTGTGTGTGTCGCAATTTTATTCCGTACACCCTTTATTAGGGGCAAGACACTGAGCAATCCTGAGTAACTCTGAGCAACTATAAGCATCTCTTATTCACTGGATTCATATCGTGATACAGAACATTCATACCTTTTGTAAAGCTTAGTTTTGACAATGAAATTGCATAATAAAAACAAGAAATCTTTGTCGTCAAAGTAACCATATAAACTTTGTTGTTTTCGTCTGCTGATAGTCGTTAATTTATAGTTCTTTACTCCACTGATCATATATAAGTCTGTGATCTTAAATAAGATTTATCAACCAAAATTTGAGCAATGAAATTTGTTTTATTATTAAATAAGTTTGTTTCCATTTTTTGCCTAACCCTAAAAGTAGAACAGTGTAATAGACACTGGAGACCACTGATAAAAAACACTGTAAATGCTGCACTTGATTATAGAGGTATAAATATGGCAGAACGACTTTATCCGATATTTTCAATGCTTCCCACAGTCGAAGCCAACGTCGAATAGGTTGGGTCAATCAATCCGCACAATGGGAATATGTGGCATTTATTGTTTTTCGTCTTCCTACAAGAAACAATAAAACAATATTAATCAAACTAGTTACCGTAATCGGGGCCCAATTACTCCTCATAGTACTTGCCGTCTTACGATACGATTAAAAATTATTTTCTCAGATAGTAAACATACTGCTGTCATTGGTTGCCAAGGTTGCCACCATCGTCACCGAAACATTCAAACCAGTGCTGCGAGAAAACATTATATCTAGTTATAAATTATACACGTTGATGGAAACAGATGCATTCTGAGCAAATGTGAGTTTTATGATCAGATATGAGTGAAGTTGTTTTTTTCCTTTTCGCACACATTTTTTGGCATTCCTACCACTCTATATCTTGGGGGAGAAGAACATCAGAGAGTGTGCAAATTTGATGAATCCTGAGTAACTTTGAAGAAAAAAGTTACTCACAAAAAAGCCGTCTTGCCCCTTGACCCTTTATTCAAAGAAGAAAGATTCAAAAGTTAATTTCTTGAAACGCTTAGTATTTTCATGCAAACTAACGGGTGATGCTAGTTAGCGTGAAAGTGCAAAGAGTTTCAAGAATTTAACTTTTTAATCTTTCTTCCTCTCTTTGTTTACAAAATCAGATACGTCGTTTTGAGTAAGTTTTCGAGAAATGATTTCAAGCATTCAAATATTTAGCCCTTTTCAAGAATGCATGCAAGAAAACAAGATTTACAACAAAGTTGGTTAATCCACCATTTCTAACACGGGAGTACTTTCCTTCCTCCCATCAATGACCGAAACCCGGTTCTTATTCGTCAGCAACAATCATAGCAAGCCCCGGAAAATAAAACATTTTTCACCCTGCGGTTGTCTGCTCCCTCCCTTGAAGGGGCCAGAATTGATTCAGCTAAATCAGGGACGATGACGCCCCAAAAATTAAATCCACATAAATCAGTTTCGAAGCCCCTTTTGTACTTCGTACAATAGATCCTTTTCCTCCCCATCTGTCCCGTTGCCGTTGACGAAAAAAGAAAACTTTGTACTCACCCCCGAAAAATGTAGCCACCGGAAAGCAGATTAAATTAATTCTCGTTCTATTTTCAGTGTAGTAAGAATAGCTTCCGGAGCAGCGATAGAAAAGGGTGCGCTGCGCAAGAGTAAAACCATTAAAATGAAATTTGGCTATGACGCTTCCTGGAACCGTGGTTCCTGCTTGGAAAACTCCCCATCCACGGCCGAACTAGATGGAAATTTTATCTAATCAACTAAGCGGCTGATGCCTCACCATCCCTACTGGTGGTTGTTGATCCATACCACACCATCCGGTATGAGTGTGCGATGACATGGAGAACAGCTGCTGTCACTGATAGAGCACAATATTGAAACAAGAAGTGCAGGCTGGATGCACCGAGCCCTTCGAAGAGGACCACCGTCGTAAGTGGAGTGCATTTGCCAGGGGTGTCTATCACAACGGATATCCTACTAAATGGGAACTTAATTGCTGCTGTCATGAGCACCAGAGTGGTGACAGACGATGGTGGTGGCCAACTGCGAAACTTAAGCGAAATCGATTGATGAAATTTTTAGTTACTATCATTGATTTGAACTGCCGGTGAATGGTACAAAATGCTGCAGGGGCTGTAATTCTTACATAACCGAAAAAAGGTTACAAATTAGCCTCAGATCTTCTTCTTCTATAATCGTTCGGTTTCAACTTTCAAAACTAATTTCGAACTGCTAACTGAAGATTTTTCCAGGTGTTATTTTAAAGTTTTATCCAGCTTTTGGAATTTCCACTTGAGAACCGAACTCCATACCTCCTGGCATAACCTAAGTCACTTATACGGACTCCACCACCATCAGTAAGCCCCACTGGTGAGCGAGAAACAACGTTGTACATAATTTCTTATTTGTGATGTGCTGCCTCGCTTGTCCCGTCCGTCAATGGCATGATTTATGTGCTGCATAAAGGCGGAACAAGTTGAGTGGAGAAAAATTACATTTCTAGCCCCTTGATAAAGAGAGGGGAGCAAAAAAGATGAAAATGTTGCTGGGTTGCAGGTCCTTCTCACCAGTGTGCTACACCAATGGGGCGGGATGCTGCTATTATTTTCGCTGGTTGGAGAGGGTCAGTGGTTTTTGTGAAAATTGTGTGAGCAAAAGGTTAAGTGATTGCCATTCACCTAATTGGATGTGATGGAGTGGCGGTGAAGTCGTGTTGTTTGCACTTGCTTATTCAGTGGAGTGGAAAACATTGAATAGTACGCTATTGACCTAGGTTGTGTGTATTTCGAATGCAAATCCTTTTCAACGCTCGACTCGATGGATCTACGGAATGTTCCGCTTTTTTTGCAATGCTTACGAACGAATCGAAAGAGGATTTATTCCACCAGCAATGAAACGATTGACATGGCTGTGTAGCCAGGATATTGGTCTGCATTTTCTATGTTACTGGTTGAAAAATAGTGTAAAATTTGTACATGAGCTCTGTTACCGCAAACCCTGGTACTGAATCTTTGTAGTATATAATCATATTTATTGATCTGACTCGATCATTTGCAATAATGCCCTAAATTAGATTACCCTTCCTTATCATTAGCCTTCGGATAACGAGAGAAGAGAATTGATTCCAATAGGCCTTTTACACTCTTATTAGTTACTGAATTTGCATATATCTCTATACACAAACCGGAACTGGATCAGTCAAAATAAACTATCGAAACGTACACGTCGGTCGAACTCAATGAGGTCTATACAGGTGGCGAAGAGCAGGGTGTTTGCCGGTATTAGTAACGAAAAAATGTGTAAACAATCCATGATTTCGGGTAGTGACGTAGCACTCCAAAAACAAGCGAATGATAACAAAGCAGGTTAAGTTTTTTTCCGCATCCTTTTAGTGCACAAAAAGGCATATTTAAGCCGAAATCTTTTAAAATCTATACCAATTACCGAAAATAAACATTCCATCTTGTGATTTGCTGCTGTTGTAAATGGTTGTTTTTGGAGACCTACGTCACGCATGTTTACAAAAAACAGGCTGTGCATCATTTTACGAACACAATGACAATATTTTGCATTACACTAATACAACTTAACCACTTCTGCGGCACGGTGTAATGGGATATACTCAATGGCATTTACCTTCAGGAGTAAAGAGTTGAGTAATGGTAAAAAACAGGTACGGATTCAGTGCATAAAACATTTTCGCCAGGCAGAGACGTACCAGAACGTACCGCATGCACTCGGAACGGGTTTAGCCTATTTCCTGACTAAATTTAGAATCGTATGAGTAAAAATCTGTATTAAATCTGTACGTAAATACAAATGTCTGTATAATGTCTGAAGTCTGTATGAGGTCTGTATGGCACTTCAAAAGTCTGTACAAATACAGACATATCTGTATATCTGGCACCGCTGGCGACACCTGTATAGACCTAATTTGGTCGAACTAGCTTGCGTTAATTGAGAGAGTGTCAGTGAAGTAGTAGAAGTCAGTGAACTCCAATATTTGATTCATTTGGATACGTTGGCCAGCTTGAATCAGTTTATGGATAGATTTGATGAGAACAGCGATACAAACTAACTGGAGGGGTGGATGCAACGTAATGCTCGATTCAAAGTAAATCTGGACGCACGGTTTAATACACCACCGCGTCCCTGGTCGTTGGAACAAAAACGTTTGACAGGCATTTGTTGATGTTTTATTGACAAAGAAATTGGCGTCTCGAAATTACAGATCATGGAACTTGAGAAAATAAAATAAATTGTGCACAAACATCTAGAGAATCCTCCGTGGTCTGCCTCAAAAATAGCAAAAGTGTTAAAATTCTCAAATTCAACGGTGTGTCTTGTAATCAAACGTTACAAGAATACTTTCAGTGTGGATAGGTGGTCGCATCTATCATAACAGTGGCACTAGGGACAAAGAGCTGAGGAGAAAGGTGTTGAGGTACGTGAATGGCACCCAAAGTGTCTCCATACGTGATTTGACAAAGAAATACGATTCCAACTTTTTCACCGTGCGTAACATCCTTACAAGAGAAGGATATAAGTTGTTTTTTACGCCAGTAAACATCCGAATCGCTCGATGAAACAAAATTTAGTAGCTGAAAAGCGAGCACGATTACTATACGAACGAGTTTTGACGAAACTTAAAGGCTGTATTTTAATGGATGACGAAACATATGTCAAAATGGATTATAAACAAATCCCCGAACAAAAATTTTTGGTCTGGCAACTGGTCGTGGGGATGTCCCTTCTAGGTATACATTTGTTTTTGCTGATAAGTTTGCTCGGAAACTAATGATTTTGCAAGGAATCTGCAGTTGTGGTCTTAAAACCAAGGTTTTCATAACATCTTACACAATAACGTCGAAAGTTTACATTAAAGAGTATCTAAAAAAGCGGATTTTACCCTTCATTCGGCAACACAAGACCAACGTTATGTTTTGGCCGGATCTAGCCAGCTGCCACTACTCTATGGAGGTACTAGAATGGAATGCTGCAAACAATGTTCATTTCGTCGCCAAAGAGATTAATCCTCCGAATTGCCCTGAGTTCAGACCGATCGAAAAATATCGGGCAATTGTCAAGCGGAAACTCCGAGGATGTGATGAAAAGTGAAAAATGCACAGCAAATGTGTTTACAGTGCAATAAGTTCGCCGGTACAGTGTCACCAGCGACTGTGCAGATCATGATGGCATATGCCATGGCATCGATATCGATCACAAGTAAAGTGCGACAGTTCGTTTGAAACGGTGCAGTGTAATAACTTATTCTATATCGTTTGGAAGCTGAATAAATACCCTTTTGTTTGACGTTTTGATCAACCTTGTATGTTTAATTCTTGAGTTATGATCACTTGAATGCGTCCAAACTTACTTTGAATCGGGCTTTATTGAGACGGTTTTAAGTCGAACGGGCCTCAAATAGAATTACTAATCGATGAAGCAAATGAGGCATCTACGGATGGAACCGTGGGAAGCGCAACCAATGAAGGATGAGCCGTGGGAAGCGCAACCCACAGAGAACAACAAACCGTATCATACGGCAGAAATTCGAGAATGATTATATCGTCGCTCTTGACCACAACAAACCGTAAGCTGAATCTAGGTCCATAGCCAATTCCCCAACATGTCGCAGTCGTAAATTCACCAAATCCTCCTCAGACCCGAATCAAACTTCCAGAAGTGAAGCTACCAACTTTCGACAGTCTCTTATGCGCCTAATCGACGAGTTTGAGCGCAACTAATGCCTAATAAACAAAATAGGCATCCAAACAGATGAGTGGAGTGTGCTTCTATCCCACATGATCTGTAGTCGTCTTGATTCAACCACCTTTAAGGCAATGGGAAGCTCATCACAAATCTACTGAAGTCTCTCAATACCTGGAGCTCATCGACTTAAGAACGCATTTAATGGTTCTGCAGTCGCTACAACTTTCGAAGTCTCGCTCATCTGATTCGCAGAAAACGGAATCATTCCGTCAACGGCCATCGTCGAAAGCTAATACAGTCCACATCATCACTAATTCGACGCCAGGTTCCTGTCCGTTCTGATCGAAGGATCAACACTCTCCATTCAAATGCGAAACTTGCCAGAAGCCAGCTGTTTCCCAACGCTTTGACCAAGTAAAGAAGAAGAACCTTTGCATAAATTGTTTGTCCTCGTCGCCTTTTTTGAAGAACTGCTCGTCCAACGGTTGCAGAGTTTGCAACCAGAAGCATCAATCTATACACCATTCTCCTAGCGATCGCTCGTTCTCGCAACACAAACCTAGCTCTCCTCCAGTAGGTGGCTCAAGTTCCTCATTAAATCCTAGAATCAGTCTTCCTCCAATGTCGATCGATCTTGCCCACAGAAACCCAGTTCTCTCAACCTCTGTCCAAACCAGTTTTGTTTCCGTCGCTTTCGTTAGTAGCAGTGGTTCTGCTGCAAACCGCAATTGTCAAGGTTTTCGGTCCAGTTGGAGACACCTAATGGGCCAGAGCGCTGTTAGATCCTGAATCACAAATGTGTCTTATCACCGAGAACGTGGTCCAGAAGCTGAAATTACTCCGCTATCCAAATCGTCAGGAAATTGGAGGCGTTAGTAACACTCTAGTCGTATTGCAACATGCAGTAAATGTTCCGAATATACTTGCGAGGATCCTGTCATATTCTAAAAAAAATTACCCGTGAACACCCTGTAAATTCGATTGATTCTACCGGATGGAATATTCCATCTGGGATCATCCTAGCTAATTCCAGGTAGAAAACTACAATTTCCAGTCGAATGCTTCTTGGCGAAACTTAATCGGATAATATTTCATGAAGTTAGAGCACTTCATAGTTGATCAAAAATTTGCCTGTCCCGATCATTTTATCTATCCCCTGTATGTTCCCTAATTAATTCAGACTAGGGTTCGGTGGTAGATCTGATACCCCGTAACGCACCACGAAAAGGTAATCTACCGGCATTAAGAATCGGCAGCATAATTAATCATCAATTAAAAGAGAGATTTGAGCAATAAAAATGAAAGTGCCACCAATTATTGGCGTTCGTGCCAACAAGTACGTGTGATCAGCACTAGAATTAGAATGCAATGTACGAGAAAAAGATCGTTCTAATGACGTAAATCTATCAGCGCAACAGCTACTATATGCGTGCAATTAGGCAGTATTTCCGCCAAATTACGTACCTGGAGCACTAAATCACTCGCATATGTCTTCAATTTAATTGATTTTCCCATAAAAATATAAAATGAGCAAATGGATATTATATGGTTATTTATTTATCCATTGCTCATTTTACTGTTTTTATGGGAAAATCCAATAAAATTGAAAGACATATGCGAATAGTTTAGTGCTCAAATTACATAATTTGGCGGAAATACTGCCATATTTAATTGCACATATACTAATAGCTGTTGCTTTATTTGACAGATTTACCGGTCACAATTAGATTATCCGAAGATCTTTTCTCATCTTTTATTGCTCATTCCTAATTTTTAATGCTGATCACACATTATTTGTTGGTACAGGCCTTAATAATTTAGTGGCACTTTTTTCATTTTTTGGTGCTTTTTCTGAATTACTAGTGCAGGTAAATATTTTAGTCATTAAGAATCCAGGATGACCTAATATCAATACTCAATACTTCTCCGATTCCCCACCTATTTGATTGCGTTGGTCGTGGTTATCGCAAAAATGAACGAAAAATTTCTTGTGCATCCTCTCCAACGCATAATCGAATGACAACCGCTAGTTCCATCCAAATGTTCGAGTTGGTTACCGTCATTTACGGTCTTGCCCTTGCGTTGTTCTTAGCAAACCCGTGCGCTTCAGCAGTTGACCATCGATGAAGGCGATGCATTCTCTCTCGCCAGGCCAGCTCTACGTAAAAACTTCTACGTGGATGATTTCATCGGCGGTTCCGATTCTGTAGAACAGGCAATCCGTCTCCGTGAGTAACTTGCAGAACGGATGCCGAAAGGTGGACTTGAACTACGAAAATGGACGTCTAGTAGGTTGAAGGTGCTCAAGGATTGGAAAAGTAGCACATCGGAACACAATCAACGCTGAGCTTCACCCCCAACGAGGCGATAAAGGCATTGGGAATCCTCTGAGAGCCTGAAAATGATTTGTTCCGAATCCAATGATCCAGCTACGTGACATCCCATGCATCAATATAATTGGACATCGCTAAGCTATTTGATCCTCTAGGATTAATATCTCTTGTACAGGGTGTCTCACAATATGTGTCACTTATACACAATGGGATTACAGCAAAACAAATCAACTAAATCATAGCATTCATTTTTCATTCAAAAGATACATGTTGAAGAAATAAACCATATTAATTCAAGTTTAATCTCTCGCCCTTTTCCTTGATAGCTTTGCACAAACGCTGTGTACAGGCCTGGTAGCGGATTTATGGATAAATATAGTGACTTTAGTGACTAAAATAATAAAAATAGTGACCAAATAGTGACTAAAAAATGATTTCAAAATTTTACTACTTTAAAAAAATCTTTTATACATTTGTTGTTTAAGTACAGCAAAATGAACTGATCACTTAGATCACCCCGTTTGCAGTTATGAATAATACTGCGGAACAGCGTTACTTTTTAATTTTTTTTCGTAAAGAAGCCTGTAGTTAAGCGACTTTTTTCCTCCACAACCTCCTGCACTTGCTTCTCAATTCCTTTTTGAGCTGTTCTCATGTTAAGCTGTTTTCACTACCTCAATCAACTGAGGGTATTCAGGCTCACCTACAGCCGTTTTCTTAATAAACAACTGCTTCCAATACTCTTATACTTTGTGGGTCATCCAAAATGTCCTTGAGTTCAGAACTTAAGATCTACAGTAGTAACTATAGCTTTTGGGCTATACAAAGTTAAGCTACATATTCAACCATATTCAGTGAATATTTTTGAATGCATAGAAAAAAACATGAGATAAACGAAGATGGTCTTGGTCATCGAAACTATCCTTGAGTTCAGAACACAAGATCTACAATTGTGACAGTAGGTGTTTGGAGTGTGCAAAGGGACAATATGTATTTAACAATATTAATTGAATATTGTGTAAGGCCAACATACATAGTGCAACAATCTTGGGATTTTCTAGGTACTCAAAACTGTCCTTAAGTTCCAAACATAAGATCTACAGTTGTAACAGTTGTTTTTTGAGCTTTGTATGATGGCCATATGTATTCACACATATTCAATGAATCTTTTGGAAGGCTCAATCATTATTTTATATCTTTTAGATCCTCTAGGTAATCCAAACCTTCCTGGAGTTTAGAACTTGAAGTCTACGGTAGAAACAGTAGTTTTTTGGGCTATACAAAGTTACGTCATGTATTGAAGCATTTTCAGTGAATATTTTGTAATGTAATATGCATTCAAACACATTCAGTGAAGCTGCTGTATGCTCACCAGTCATGATCAGAGTATCTCGGCAAGGTTGCGGCTTATCATTTTTGACTTATCCATATTCATTTGCCGATAGCTCTTCTCAGAAGCTCAATTTCAAAATATAATGTATGATGAACTTATGGTGCTTGAGTAGACCTACAACTTGGTCTAACATCACATAGCTCATCTCTTATATCTGAGGAATAAGAGCGTATATTCGCAGTGATCCTCGCGATGAAATTCGCGGTGAAGATCACGCGATTATCATCGCGAAGATCACTGTGAATATACGCTCTCATGTCGAAGATATAGGAGTTAGAGCAATGTACTGTTAAACAAAGTTGTAGGTCAACTTATGCACTACAAGTTCATCATACATCATATTATCAAATCAACCCTCTGAGAGGAGATATTGGCAAATGAATATGCCTGAGTCAAAAATGATAAGCCGCAACCCTGTATCTCGGGATGTTCAGGTTCATAAAAACTGACCTTGAGTTCAGGATTTAAGATGTAAAGTAGTAACCGTAGCCTTTTGAGGTATACAAAGCTACGACAAATATTCAAACATAGGGTAACGGAATGTAATGTTAGCCTAGTTGTTTCAGTTCTTGCAGTTGAGGCATTATTCATCAATCAATAGTTATATACTTCAGTGATATTTTCAATTTCCTCAACTTTTTAGCCACTTTGCTTTCACTGCTGAAGCTGAACAAAATATCTTCATGATCTTCGAATAACCTGAATTAGCTTAAATTTAACTGATATGCATAATGATGCATTTTTAGATGTTGAGAAAATAGTTACACGGTATGAAGTAGCTATTCACAAAGAAACACGAACCATGATTTCACAAGAATATCCTATGTTCCCTAGTATGGCCTATTGTAGTTATTAGATAGAAAAATTTTAATATTGTATGGGCTTGTACCCTATTCAATGAATATTCTGAAACACCCACAGACATCATTAGTTTCAGGTCATTAAAACTGTCCTTCAAAACTTAAGGTCTGCAATTGTAACAGTAGCTTTTTGGCCTCTACAAAGTTAAGTTAGTTTGTTTTGCATCGAATATCCCATATCTCATAATGTCAGTTGGTCTTCCGTGACATTCATTGAATATGTTTGAATACATATCAAAACATTGTATAGCGGATAAAGCTTCTGTTACAACTGTAGATCTGGCGCTTCTACCTCATATGTTCGAGACACTGACGAAAGTTGCATCCAAACACCAAATGCGGAAGCATTTCGCTCCGATGTAGTTGAGCCCATTGTCAACGCTAGCGATACTCGCGTGCCATCCATTCCATCTCGTCATCGTTCTAAAACTGCATCAAAATTACACCCCTTGGACAGCAATAAGATCGGCCCATACTCTTCAACAGAAGGTATGTTGAACTTGTATTATCAGAATGTTGGAGGGTTGAATTCGTGTCTCGACGACTACTTGCTGGCTAGTTCAGACTGCAGTTATGATGTTCTTGCGTTCTCTGAAACCTGGCTCACTCAGAATACTACCTCGACTCAAGTTTTAGACCGCCAATACGAAGTTTTCCGTTGTGATCGTGGTCCGCACAACAGCAGAAAAGCTAGAGGAGGTGGTGTCCTCCTTGCCGTTCGGCGAGGTATTAGAACACACTTGATCGATGATGACGCATGGGCTAGCGTGGAACAGTTATGGTTAGCGATTGAACTTGCTGACCGTAACCTTTACTTGTGTGTTATTTATATTCCTCCTGATAGAACACGCGACAGCTCATTGGTCGAAGCTCATACGCAGTCACTTTCATCAATTGTGGATAGAGCATCATCAATTGACGATATCGTGATTGTTGGCGATTTCAATTTGCCGGGAATTAGTTGGCGTTCATCTAATAATGGATTTCTACATCCTGATGCTAGTCATTCGACATTCAACCAGTTCACCGCTAGTATTCTCGATTGCTATAGCACTGCCACGCTTCGTCAGATCAATCATATCGTTAACGAGAACGGTAGAAGCCTCGATTTATGTTTCGTCAGCTCCTGTGACACTGCTCCATCTATATTGTTAGCTCCGGTGCCGTTGGTGAAATTTGTTCTCACCACCCACCTTTACATCTCAGTATCGAGAAAGGGAATGTAGTAAGGGATAGTGACAACCCCGTACGGGTAATTTACGACTTCACAAACGCTGACTATGATTGCATCATTTCTTTTGAATCGTTGGATTGGGACAACATTTTTGACGGAATCGATGTAAACACTGCAGCGGAGACATTTTCGCACATTCTTTCGTATGCGATAGATCAACATGTTCCCAAGAAGACTATATTTGTAGGCCGTCTTCCTTGGCAGACTGCGGAGCTTCGTAAACTTAAAAGTCAAAAGAAAGCCGCTCTGAGAAGGTATTCGAAGAATAAAACTATACTGCTGCGGAACCATTACATAAGATTGAACATGATCTATAAAAGCGTGGGAAGGAGATGCTTCAATAGTTATCGGGCTGGAATACAACGAAGACTCAAATCCCATCCTAAATTCTTTTGGAATTATATCAAACAGCAGCGTAAAGAGGATGGTTTTCCTTCGTCAATGATGTGGAATGGCACGGTAACCTCCGAGCCACAAGTCATATGCGATCTGTTCGCCTCAAAATTTTCTCGCATTTTCTCGAATGAATGGCTTACTGACACACAGATAACATCGGCATCTAGTAATACTCAATCTTCAGGTTTAGTTATGCCAGATATAACCGTTGATGATGATTCCATTTTAGCAGCAGCACGTAAACTGAAACCGTCAACGTGCTTAGGACCCGATGGAATTCCGTCGCTCTTTTTGAAAAATTGCATTAACAGCTTGCTCATCCCTCTACAAAAGATTTTCAACCACTCGCTTTCGGATGGAGTGTTTCTCTCTGCTGGAAAAATGCGTTCATGCTTCCAGTACACAAAAAAGGTGATAAGAAAAAATGTAGACAATTATCGTGGAATATCCTTATTATGCGCTGTTTCCAAACTCTTCGAGCTTGTTGTGATAGACCGACTGTTCTTCCATTGCAAGCAACACCTGAGCCCGGATCAACATGGTTTTTTCCAGTCGTTCAACAACTTCAAACCTATTGTGTCTGACTTCTTACGTGACGGATAGTATGCTTGATCGAGCACAAACGGACGTACTTTATTTGGACCTATCTGCAGCATTCGACAAGGTTAACCACCAAATTGCTGTGGCGAAGCTTGAAAGGTTTGGAATGCATGGAAGACTTTTAAATTGGCTCCATTCTTATTTGATTGGTCGTCACCGCAAGTAGTTATAAGTGAATCCACCTCAGTATCATTTCCTATCACGTCAGGAATTCCACAAGGCAGTCATCTTGGACCACTCATCTTCTTCTTTACTTCAATCGACGTGAACGCAGTTCTGGCTGGACCGAGACTTTCTTTTGCGGACGACTTCAAGCTTTACCTCAACATTCGCTCAGAAGCTGACGCGCATTTTCTGCAACAACAGTTGGACTCTTTCGTTGATTGGTGCCAAAGGAATCGTATGACCGTTAATCCTGAAAAATGCTCGACTATTACGTTTTCTCGATTGAACAATCCAATAGTCCATAATTATTCCTTCGCTGGAATTGTGTTGGAAAGAGTGGATCAAATCAAGGACTTGGGAGTTATTCTAGACTCCCAATTGACGTACAAGCAACATGTGTCATTCATAGTGAACAAAGCCTCAAAAACCTAGGGTTTATTTTTCGACTAACAAAAGAGTTCACCGACATTTACTGCTTAAAAGCGCTCTACTGTGCGTTGGTTCGTTCGACTTTGGAATACTGTTCAACTGTTTGGAGCCTCACTACCAAAATGGAATCGAAAGAATTGAATCAGTTCAACGGCGGTTTATTCGATTTGCACTACGACGGTTGCCGTGGAATGATCCAATTCGTCTGCCGCTACGAGAATCGGTGTCGACTAATAAGGCTGGACACGCTAGTACACGAAGGAATGTTGCGAAAGCTCTTTTATTTCCGACATTTTGCAGAATCGAGTGGATTGCCCTGAACTCCGAGGTCAAATAAATTTTTTTGTCCGACCTAGAGCCTTGCGAAACAATCACCTGCTGCAACCAATACATCACCGCACTAATTACGGACAAAACAGCGCTATTACTGGCCTACAAAGAATTTTTAATCGGGTGGCAACGGAATTTGATTTCAACATTTCACGTGATACACTTCGTACTAGATTTTTTAATGTGTTTAGATAAGCTTTTAATGTGTTATTTGTATGTTTATGTTTTTTTTTTACGAGATCAACAACACATCATTGGGGCAAAGAAGCCTGTTGATGTACAATATTAAATAAATAAATAAATAAATAAATAAATTAAGTTCTTAACTCCTGGGCAGTTTGAACAACCCTGCACATCTCAAACAAATATTTCCTACTTATTTCAATCATATCTATGTTATTGAGCACCAAATCAATCAGAATTCACCAAATTGGCTGAATAGGGTTGATTCAAAGAACATTGCATTAAACCATCTAAATGGCTTACATTTAGTATCGTAGTCCTACGTTATCATTTCGAACAACCCAATGAAGCAGTACCTTATAGTTTTTGATGACGTGCTTACCAGCAGCAACGTAAATACGTAATGCTTATTTGCATTCTTGAAAAAGTGGAGTTTGTCGATTTCCTTTAATTTAACCAGCTCTGCCATTGCTTCATCCCCAACATACACTTTTTCCGCATGTAGAAAGTTCTCAATATTGTCCTAAAGATGGAAGTAAAGTATTCGCGAGCCACACATTGGGCTTACAAACTCGACCGACGATGGTTCGCACCAACCTCTCCAGCGTACCTAAGATGTATGAGTGGTTCTTCCCTCTAGAAGAAACCTTAGAAAAAAAGCATTCAAATAGATCAATATGCTTATCAATAGCTCATAAACGTTATCAAAAACATTCAAATCAAACTAAAATTAACAAGTCTTACAACTTTGCCAAAAAATATTCGGTTTGGCAGCAGTCAAGTAAAGTCAGAATGAACATAAATAATTGATGAATTATGAATTTTTTAAATCTGTTGTACCATAACTAAGATTATATGTCTCCGAAATTTTAATAGGATTCTGCATTATAACACTTTTATAAACTGGTCGAATTGCACTGTATCCCGATTTCACCTATGATCGAATTGAGTTTGCTTGACTGTCTGGATACGAACAATCAAATCTTACTAGAAAATGAGAAGAAAGATTAGTAATTTTTATTTAATTCCAACTACCTCTGCTTATATTGACAGATACGCGTATTTCGTCTACAATTGGCGGTGCGAAAATAGTGACTTTAGTGACCATTTCCCGAAAAATAGTGACTTTAGTGACTTTTGGATGCAAATAGTGACTTTTTAGTGACTAGACTCAAAATAGTGACCAAGTCACTAAAAAGTGACCTGCTACCAGCCCTGTGTGTAAACCCATCGCAGCTGGCACGAAGGATTTCCGGAGGAATTTGGTCCCAAATATCAACCATATGTTTCTTGAATCTAAAGTAGGTCATTTCGTAGGGTCTATATGTTGAAGCATATAACCCCAAACCTCAAACAATATAATGTAGCGTTGAAGCCTCGAGAAAGCAGATGGTTCTTCAAAACCTGCTCGATTCAGTGTTGATTTCTACATTAGGTTCTATGAAAGAAGAGAAAGTTTTCCTTTTCGTGAAACGGCGCCCCATAACATGATTTTCGATGCATTCTGATAGCGTTCTACAGCTAGTTTATCTCTTGGAATATTGGTAAGACTTTTGCCATACTCACGATCATTTTGTTGATTATGATTGTCCTTGAAGGAGGGAGAGCTTTTCATCCGAGAATAAAATCTCGCCGTCACCGTGCCGAACCAATAGATTTCTGCTTCTTGGGACCCTGGCATGCTTTTGACGCCCTGTAAACCCGTGAACCCATTGTTTCTTGTACGGCTTGCATTCTTGTTCATGTCTAAGTAGCCTGTTCATTGAAGCAGGGGACATTTGAAATTGTTTGCTCAATTTACGACCAGATACGGCCGGTTTTCGTCTTATTCGCTCCCTCACACATTTGATCTTTTTCTTCATTCTGGCACTTCCTTTGTGTTGAATATGGACATTTCCAGTTTCCTCGAACCGTTTCAAGGTACGAAAAACAAAACGCTTACTCACTCCGAACTGCTTAAGGCTATTGAATATCTGACACGGTCTAAGCTTTGGCAAATGTAATTTTAAAACTTGCTCCCGTATGGCTTCCATAGTAGCTGATAAATACAATCAAACCGGAATCGCTTATTTATTTTCAGTGATAAGTTGACCAAAAAATGCACCCAAAACGGGTACAATCAATTCCACTCTTAAAATTACCTAGCTGAATTAAACCAAGACTGAAAAAATGTGACACCTATTGTGATACACACTGTAGTTGTACGACCCAAGATACTGTGGCAGCAGTTATGGTATTTATTAAATGGGAGAGCTTCTGCAGCGAGTATCCACTTTTCTCATCCTATCGTACGGAATGCTACGCATTTCGCCCGAACTCCAGTGTTGAGCTTCACATGCAGGCGCATCGGAATCGGTGTACGGCACGTGTACGTACGCGCGCTGTAAAAATTACCAAGGAGAAACAACGGTTCTATATTCATACCTGACAGTGATGCTGCAGAAGCCACTTGCAAACGTACCAACCATGGTGAATGACGGATGGTGCGCTGATTACATTCTTTACTTAATTTCGATTATTATGTCACTCGACTTCTAATTACTAACCTCAAACCCAACAAACATCAGTGTCGAATCAACCGCTTTATTTCGATTTCCACCTTTGCACAGTGGACAAAAATGGAACCAAAATCACATTCATTTAGACGGCGCATTATAGGAGTTCAGCAAAATAGCTTATCTTATGGGAAAATTGCGAGAAATCGAATGGTTGTTGGTCGCATTTAGGGTTGACCACAGTAAGCGTCCCATTTTGCCAATTACTCCCCTCATTTTGTATGCAAACTAGAATTATTACCGAAAAACCTCAGGAAAGGGCCACTTTACCCGATTTCCCCTCAAACATGAAAAATATCTCAGAATCGGGTAAAATTGACCATTTTCTGAGGTCAACCCTAAACGAAACCATCACCATTCGATTTTACATAAGTACAGTGCAAGTCAGAGTAGTATTACTAGCACCGATCTTCAAAACAACATGGTACATGAGATTTTTCAAGTATGAGGGGAGAATCGGCTAAAATTGTCAAAACGGGCCACTTCCTGGCATCCGATCTAAGTGAAATTAGTTCCATTCAGTTCTTCAGATTTTTCTGCAAATATACAGTGCATTTGTAACAATTCTAGTTTGCATCCAAAATGAGGGGAGAAATGGGCAAAATAGGACACTTACTGTGGTCAACCTTAAATGCGACTAATTAATGGCATTTTGGTTCCATTTTTACCCACTGTGCATTGTGTATCAAAATAGAAGCAAACGATTTAGAACCTTTACTCTCCACTAATTGAAGGATGCATGAAGGCAACACAATTTAAAAAATCCCAATCATTTTTTCATCACACGAAAATCCAACCTTGTTAATCAGAGCAAGGAAGAAGGACAAAGGGGGCGGGGGGGATTCACTTTTCCATGTCATTTGCTTTTGTTGGTGGTAAATATAACGAGTACATCAACCGCGATAGACCAGCGAAAAAAATCGCTTGGTGCAAAAACCCGCTGACTCAGGTAAAGATCATAAATTTAATGGACCACTGAGGCTTGAAAAATGCCAGCAACACGCCAACAGCCGAAAAGCACTTCAGAGATGAGGCAACCCCAGCCTTCATTCCACCTAAAAGCGTGTATGCATGGGAGTACTATTAGGGGTTCATACAATGAGGAGTAGGAAGAGAGGGGATAAATTTGACCCCTTTTACCCGGTAACGAGGTTGGAGGTCAATTACGGTGATGAGGAGTGATTGTTCCTAGATGGAACATGGAAAACAAGGTTCAAGGTGAGAAAGTTACTTTGTTATTATGGTTTGGGGTGCTGGGAAATCCTTTTCAGGGTTACCATCAAGCGTAATCATTACACATAACCTCAAAGAGTTGATTAACAAACTAAGTAAACTAAATAAATGCAAACATTCGTTCAGTTTTCCTGCTGAACATTATCCATCACAAGAAGATCAAAGATGCTAGTACCGTAGTCTGTCTGTGTTCACTTACTCCGGTCTGGCGCAACCAAATCAATTTCCCCCTTCTTCCACGATGTTCGTCCTCACAAGGAAACTAGAAAACTCAATTTCCCTGCTCGTGGCAGCCTCGAGGACGAAAAAACACTCTGCATGTCGATGAGCGCAACAACAAGAACCTTTACTCCTTTGACACAGGATAAAAAGGATGCCTCACCATGCCAACACCACCCACCCTACAAACTTGGCATAATCCCTTGATTGCCAAAAATGTATTTTTGGCTCTGCCTGGAAGTGAAATGTGCAACCGAATATAAGAACAAAAAATAAAACGGCTTTTGAGTCGATTTTGGGTGTTTTCTTTTTTTTTCGTTGGCTGTCCAGCTCTCCTGCTGCTATCAAGTACTGCAGAGGATGGCATGCATAATGGTCCAATGAACAGATTTTCATCTGATTTTGTCTTCTACCAGTTCAGTGTTGTTGTTCACTCGTTTGCACAGTTTAATGAGATAGGAAATGCAGTTCTCTTGGTTATTGGTTGTTGGGGGGTTTGTTTCGGTTTGTCAGATAGGTTCAAAAGTACAAATTGGAAAAAATGCAGAAAGATCATTATAATGATACTCGTTTCCAAAATGATGCTATTGCTGCATGTTTCATTCAGCTTTCGCTATAGTGACATGTTTCATTATTCAGTTCATTTCAAAATTAAGTGGAATCACCAATCATCGAAAATCACAATGAGCAAAAGCAGAAAACTGAAACATCCCTTACATTCACAATCCACGAAAGCTTTCGTTTTATCCGTGGCGTGAAGTTTCACTCTGCTTATCAATCATCTACGTTTCTACTAATTCCATTCCATCGCTACTCCTATTGTTCGCACGCTGGCATGTTAGGCAGGATTAATTCCTTTCCCTGTATACTTCTTTCATTTCGAGCGTTAATTCCCATAAAATCTCTGATGATGACGATCTTCAATCTTCTGGTTTTAATGTTGATGGAAATTCGTCCATTATCAAGGCACGTGTCTCTAATTACCTACGTTACAACTTCGCACCTCTTTACCACCCGATGCGGCAGGATTTAGGCTTTAGAAATTCACAACAAACTTCTGGACATGTTTCAGACACCATGTTGTACCTTTATCGCTCATATCATGCTATAATTGACGAATTTCACGTCAACTCGTCTTCGTGGTTGGCCGCACCCTCCCAGAATCCAATGAAACTTTGTGGGTGGATAGATTATGTCTTTTCAAGTAACTTTGGGTGTGGGTGACTTTTAGGAAATTGTCTTAACTTTTATGAAAAAAAAATTTAAAATCGATTCTTACACGCTAAAAAAAAATATTTTTAAATTTAAATTCAATTTGCAAAATATGACGATTTTGGAATTTGACGATTTTTTGTAAAATATAGGCAATATAATTGTCTAAAAGTTCGCCATTCATTGCAAGATGGATACTTTTAAAGAAATAAAAAGGCATCAAATTTTTCATGTCCAATATTTACCGTGTATCGCGCCAACTAGTCTTATAATTTGGTCCTAAGACGTGAGGTCAGCCAATTAAACTTAATTATAATGACAACTTGGATTTATTAACGGTCTTTGAATCATTGAAAAATCAAGGCTATGATTTGGAAAAGGCTTATTTTTAAATTATTAATTTTTTAAACTTTAGTGATAATACAATTAAATCAGGTGGGTGATCCTGTTTATTACCAAACCATTACAGGGTGGCCACAGACTCGGGAAAATCTGGAAATGCGGGACTCGAAAATCATCGGAAAATATGCGGGAAAAAGGCGGGAATTTCAAAAGTCATCGGGAATTTCTGTCATATGGAAGGAACTATACTCACACCGTTTTCAAATGATTTGAATAGCGTTTTTGTCATTTACTCGGTCCACCGATCTCATTGTTCAGCCTGTTCAAAACGTAGCGCTTAGAGTATCTTCAGTGGTGGTCTATTTTAACATCTTTATAGTTGATTTGCATCTGCATACTTAAAAGAACCAGCTAAAACAGACCAACTTTGCATTTCCCACACCGGTGTAGTATTTCTTGTCGTTAAACCCACCAACACCTGTCATCTTGTCAATCATACAATATCCTAGTTCTCTCGACGAAAACTTGGGGGTTGGTGACCCTGGGGAATTTTTGCAAATCTGTCCTTAAGACGGCCCGCAGTATTTACGCCCCCAATATCGGAAAAGGTTAAGAAACTGAGGGACAAAAATTATCTCCCAAAAATTCGAAAAAAATCTTGTAAATTCAGTGCACTTAGAAACTCAGGGAACTTATCAAAAGCTCGGTATACTTTTTAGATTTGACTTTGACTTTCCCGAGGCTTAGCTATACTCCCTGATGTCAAACGAACATACCATAAAATCAGGAAACTTTCCAGAAAATCCGGGAGTTTTCCAGAAATTGAGGGTTCTTCCTAGAAGTTAAGACAAATTTCCTGAAATTCAGATTGATTCCTAGAAATTCAGGTAATTGTCCACAAATTCAAGGAGTTTACCACGATTCCAGGGAAGTTTCCAAAAGTACAGGGTTCTTCACAGAAGTTCAGGCAACTATCCAGATATTCAGGGGGCTTCCAGAAGTTTAGAAAACTTATCAGATTATTTTGGGTATTTTTCAGAAGTTCATAGAACTACTCAAGATGTTCAGGGAACTTCCCAAAAATTCAAGGAACTTTCCAGAAAATTAGAGGACTTCCAATAGAGAACAGTCAAGAAATTCATAAAGCTTTTCAACAGTTTCCGGATCTTCCTAGAGGTTTATTGAACTTCTTAGAATTTCATGAAACTTGCTAGACATATACAGAACTTCTTAGAAGTTCAGCGAACATGTAAGAGTTCAAGAAACTTCCTTGAAGTTCAGGGTGTCTCATAAATTCATAAAACTTCTCAGAATTTCAGGAAATGCTCACAAAGATCATGGAACTCCCCCAAAGATCAGAAAACTTTCCAAAAGGTCAGCAAATATCTCAGACGTTCAGAGAACGTCCCAGAAATTTAGAAATGCTCGAAAAAACTCCCGGATGCTGAGGGGATTCACCAATTCAGGAAATTTCTCAGTAGTTCTGAGATCTTCCAAGAATTTCAGCAAACTTCCCCTAAGATCGGGGAACTTTCCATAATTTCAGAAAACGTCCCAGATAAACATGAAACTGGATTTTTTGAGCATTCGAAAAGTTTAGGAAACATTCAAAGAATTTTTCCATAAGTTTGGGGAGCTTCCTAGAACTTCAGGGATCTTTCCAGGTGATCGAGAATTTTGCAATCGTTCCGAAAAGTTTTAAGAAAAACTTAAACTTCTTACTACATAATAATTTTTCGAACCCAACCATAACAAGAATAAAGAAACCAACTACTTTTTAATCAATTTCATAGAATTTCCACCTATTCACAATCATGGAGATCATAAAAAGTTCTTGTACGGTTTAACAACATCTCGGTAATGCTAACTATTCCACAGAAATTCCACGGCTTCCAAGATTTTTTTTTCAATTTCTCATAAATTATTTAAATATGTGTGATATTCTGCTTTTTATCACAAAATATGTACCTGCTGGAAGTTAAAACAACTTCTGAGAAGCAAAATCTGATTTTCTAAGTTCCCGTCGTTTCCAGAAAGTTGTTCCTATTCCATGGATGATCAGCAAACTTTTTGGAAGTTGATCCAAGTTTCCAGAAACGTTAATAGTTTTTAGGCAATTCAATGAACTTCTCTAAAGTTCTACCATTTCTCTTCTCGAAAGACAGCGAGCAAACTTCATGATTATTTGGAAACTTCCAATTATTTTATTCAACTGCCGAGAAGTTTAATTAACTTCTGACATGTTCATTAGAGATATTTCCACCCAATCTTCATAGATATTCCGAAGTTCATTAAACTAAATTTTTAAAAAGTGCGTTCAGTAAAAAACTTAGAAGCTTATTTAAGTTCTGAAATGATGCAAAATAGATCCGGTATAAAACAAAATTTACAAACACCAGCGAAGCAGCGATGTTTTTGCGTTTGGTCTAAACAAATAAATCCAAACCACGATTTGAACCATCGTTGAAGATGCCCTTAGAAGATCTGGCTACACGGCTGTAACAGGTGAGGCCAGAAATGAACTTATATTTCATGTGGTGACGAATGTGTTTGAAGTTTGGCGAATTGCGTTTGTAAGGGTGTTAACACATGGTGAAAGAAGAATTTGGGCAGCTGTGCTCAATGCCGTCTGACGTTGTTTGTGGGATTCCAGAGAAAAGAAAATGGTTTGGACAAATTTTGGCTAGAACCATGAAGCAGCTACCAAATTTGCCAACATTTGTAGAAAATTGGCTCGTCCTGTCGCACAAAAAGGCGTATTTTAAATAAATGGAAAGTGTCTGGTGGTAAATTAAACTGGAAAAAGTTTGGGAGCTCAGAGATTTAGCTACGAGTAATTTATATTAACTCATCTTAACAGTCGGGAAAATAAGGCAAAAATGCAGGAAAAATTCGGGAAAAATGCGGGAATTTTTATATTAAGATTGTGTGGCTTAACCCTGCCTTTGAATTATATTACAGAGCGAAAATAAATTGGAAAACAAAAAGCTTTATCATAATATCTGAAGTATTGATCCATGACTCAACAGCAGTTTAGTTGTTTATATCAAAATTGATAGATTTCATTAAACGAAATTCATATATTGCTCAAATTTTTTTTTCATGTCAGATGGAGTAGCGGCCCATTATAAGAACAAAAAGAACTTTGCCAGTGTGTGCAATTTCAAGTCCATATGTGGATTGGAACGTCTCATGAGGAAGGTCCATCCCGGAAGGTAATCCCGAGCAGGAGAAAATAGCATGTGAATACCTAATTTTTATCTTGATAACTGGCCTTGGTATAAAAGAGCTCAGATTAAGAGGTAAAATACCTAAGCAAAATACCTAAGAATTGCAAGAAAAATATCTCTCGAATACCAAAATTTGTTATTTCGGATACCTGGGAATACCTTAGAGGTACTATTTTGGTATTGTCTTACCTCATTTTGGTATTCACCTAACATTGTGGGAACAATTTTATGGTATTATCCTCAGGTATTTAACCTCTTAATCTGAGCTCATAAATACCAAGGCTAGTTATCAAGTTATTCGGTTCTGCTCGGAATGCTATCGGTGGTAATCTCATGCGAATGGCAAACCCGAATAGAAAATTACCATTAGCTGTATGATCATTATTATACATTTTCCATTCATGTTGTAATCACCATTATACTATCATCCGTGTATAATGCTGCTGTAATGTAGGAAACCATTCAAACTTTAAACAACTATAAATAGCGTATTCTATGTATGATAATGATTTCAAAAACAAGAAATTAACAGTGCCATATATATGATATAACGAAGGAATGATATGAATTATGGTCACGATAAACAATAAAAAAACTGGAAACTATTTAAAGAATACGTAATTTTAAGTTTATGATCACAAAATGTATGACTCATGTTATAGTACTGATCACTATAACATGTATTTATAAAGGCCCAAACGTAATGCGGACGGAAGCGGAACGGAAACGGCAAGTTTGCCAGTTGTCGCAAATGACGTCGATATGTCCAATTGGAATCAATCGCCGTCCCGCTTCCGTTATCACTGCGTTCGAACCTTAAGGGAGCGGTTTTATCAGTCTACGTGAAAGGTATGTTGCAATTTAATTAAGTAGATTTTACTTTCTAACTGAATTTTAATCCACTTGTGAACAGTATTGTTGACTTTAATAATATACCTTTGATTTTGGATTGATGAAACCTCAAACTAATCGTTTAACTTCTTGCAAGTATTGGATTGAATAAAAAATATGTGCTATTGAAATCATTCAAAATCTCTTGAATTTGTCCAACTATTGTATCCTCATTTTCGAATATAGAAAAATAATAATCATTATGAGCTCTTTTCTTACTTTTACATTGGCGTTAGTATGAAAAGTGTTTTTTGTTGGATTACCTTTGCTTTGGTTTGGATTTACTTTTGCTGGTGTTTTTTTTTTTAATTTTATTCCCTCAATTTCTATTCATTTTTCACAACGAAAAGCTTAAACAGCTAAAACAAATGTCAACATCAAAGATGTGTTTTTATTTACTTGGATTGGAATTAAAAAAATGGGAAAAGTATTATTCATTATTGTATCATGATTGTAGCAGTTATCATCATGATTGAAATTCTCATATAATATTACTATACTGTAACGATATCTATTATCTTTTTATATCGTATTTATTATTAAATAATGTTAACGTATATCGTAGTGGCTGAAAAAAATATTTTATGATATAACCACAATTGAACGATACCACCTAAAGTAAAACTGCAGAAAAAAATATTATTCACAAATTATTTACTGTATGATACACCGGAAATTTTGTTCGAGAAAAAGTCATTTTTTGTATGGTAACGATACTCAACAACCTATTAGTGTTATGGTAAGATCTTGATTTACCATAACATATATCATCGATATGATACACTTTATCTTCAGTTTATAATTGTTGGAATATAACTTGAATAATCATGAAACGATAAATGGTACAATATCTTTAAAATACTTGTTTATTCGGGCAAGCCTTGCTCAAGATTATGGAAACACAATCAAAATTCCTCGAGAACTATATGACTGGGCAGTTCAACAGTCAAATAAAAGTATAACAAAACTGGATTTCTGCTTCATGTCAGCTGAACGGTATTCAAAAATGTCAGAAGAGCTTAAGGAGTTCAATAGCCACGTAAAGACAATACCTGATAAACAGGTTCTTTGCTTTGTACCTATTTCAGAAAATCTAATTTCAGCTAAACGGTTTTCTGACTCAAAGGATAATCTAAAAAATTCACTTAAAACCGTTCCCAAGCACAACCATATGAGTTTTCATTAACATAAATCAGCATTTCGAAGAGACTAAAATATTTACCTGCACTTAGTAATTCAGAAAAGCACCAAAATGAAAAAGTGCCACTAAATTATTAAGGTCTGTGCCAACAAATAATGTGTGATCAGCATAAAAAATTAGAATGAGCAATAAAGATGAGTAAAGATCTTCGATAATCGGACCGGTAATCATCAAATACAGCAACAGCTATTAGTATATGTGCAATTAAATATGGCAGTATTTCCGCCAAATTATGTAATTTGAGCACTAAACTATTCGCATATGTCTTTAATTTTGTTGATTTTCCCATAAAAACAGTAAAATGAGCAATGGATAAATAAATATCCATTGCTCATTTTACTGTTTTTATGGGAAAATCTAACAAAATTAAAAGACATATGCGAATAGTTTAGTGCTCAAATTACATAATTTGGCGGAAATACTGCCATATTTAATTGCACATATACTAATAGCTGTTGCTTTATTTGACAGATTTACCGGTCACAATTAGATTATCCGAAGATCTTTTCTCATCTTTTATTGCTCATTCCTAATTTTTTAATGCTGATCACACATTATTTGTTGGCACAGGCCTTAATAATTTAATGGCACTTTTTTCATTTTTTATTGCTCAAATCTCTCTTTTAATTGATGATTAATTATGCTGCCATTTCGAAAATTCATTTAACGTCATATTTGGATCGTCTTTAAATAGATTTGCATCAAATCTTATCAAATTAAAATTTTCTAATTTGATAATTTATTCATTTAAAGACGATTGAAATATGACGTCCGCTATTCTTTTAGATTTATCACAATTTTTCCCATACCTTTAACACATTCTGTAACAAATCTTGACCTTCTTTCCGAACCCCTCCCCCTCCCTCACCCACAGATATACTACGCCATATTTGAATCACCCCTAAAAATAGGAATATCCAAATAAGCAGTTTGGAATGACTTGTACACTTTTGGTCTCTGTTTTACATATGTTAAGAGAAATTTAATATTTTTGACTGTTTTCAAATGTTAGTCTAGATGATTATTGTTTTTGACCAAACGTTTAATACATTCGATTCTTTATGACTGCTAAATTTTATTAGACTCTATAGGAATATTGAAGACCAAAGCTAGGCACGTTTGCGTGATACACGGTAAAAATAGGACGTAAATGTTGTTGTTAGACATATAAAATATGTTGTTTTTTCCTTGAAAGTGTCCATCTTGCAACGATATATGGCGAACTTTTAGACAATTACACAAAGGTTTTTTTTGCATGGTGGATACGTTCCACTTTTAGTATGGAACCGTTTAAAAAGACTAGTTGATAAATTCTCATGCTTCTACATTTTATATTGCCTTCGATTTTGTTTGTATGCGTTACCTTTCCATGCAATATTGCCTTTACTATAAAAAAAATTCGCCTAATTCTAAGATAGCCCTCTTTTTGCAAATTGACTTTAAATTTTAAAATATTTATTTTAGTGTGTATGAATCGATTTTACAATTTTTAGAATTTTTCTCATAAAAGCTAAGACAATTTCCGTAAAGTGACCCATACATCATTTTCTTGTAGGTCTGGTCATTTTTGAGTTATGTTGACATGAAAACTTGGTTGTGAGAAAAACTTTTTTCCTTATAACTGCCCATCTTGCAATGTAAAGCAAACTTTTAGACAATTATATTGCCTTCATTGAAAAAAAATTTCGTCTGATTCTAAGATAGCATTATTTTGCAAATTGACTCTAAATTTTAAAATATTTTTTTTAGCGTGTAAGAATCGATTTTAAAATTTATACAATTTTTTTTCATAAAAGCTGAGAACATTTTCTAAATGCCACTCATACATCACTTTTTTGTAAGTCTTTTCCTTTTGAGTTACGTTGATTTAAATAAAATCGATCATCAAACCTATGCCCTTTTCAAATGGTAGTCTGCATAAATTTTGGAAAAACAAAGTATGCAAAGTTGCTTGAAAAGACATAGCTCTACTACACCCACAAAGTTTCATTAGATTCTGAGAGGGTGTTGCCAACCACAGGATGAGTTGGCGTGAAATTCGTCAATTGCAGTTGGTTCCAGACTTATACAATCTTCTATGAGGATGTTTTCACGCTCTAGTTCAAGCTACCAGATCCCAGAACATTTTTTAACTGGCAGGTAGTGTTCGTGTCAGATAGTGAAAAATAATTTAATAAGCATAAAACCGGATCCTTTCATCTTGCCGTACAGTTTTTCCTCCTTTTCTTTGATGAGATAGTTGGTAGACCAGGACAGGAAAGTGGGCACAAGATAGAATGAAAAATCCGGATTCTCCAAAACCCGTTGCGTGTCTTGCTGAAATGGCACAGTGGCAGAGGTTGTAATTTGGCAAGACTTAATCTTTTTTTTTCATCATGATATGAACAAATTCCGCACAAGTGCAGAACGGAACTGTTTGTCAGTGCGAAAACTTGATGAATGTTAGTTAAAAAAAAAGAAAATCATCCAATTTTTCTACGGCGAAAAAGAGATTACAATGATAGAATTTTGTCTCGTTAAATTCCCTGCTTGAGTCACTGTCTGTGTTGTCAGAGTGTGTATGCTTTGTACTTTGTACACTCGAAGCCACAACACGGCTGTCGTGTGTCGAGTTGCCAAGATACCTTTCAGTGGAGCACATACTGTGAGTTGATATCTGATACATCTTCGTTTCGATTCGATATTGAATTAATTATAGCAATATATCCTGTAGGAGTGGAAGGAAAGGTTGCTAGTATTTAATGACATTGGATTTCACCAGAAATTTAAAAGAGTGACGATCAAATGTCTGGCATATCAAACAGAAAACTCTCCTCGCCTTTCGTTTTGGAACGAAAATTTATGAGAACAAAAGATTTCACTCTTGACAAATCAAAGGTTAGGTTAGGTACTTAAAAAATGTCATCGATAATTATTGCGACCTTCATCAGATAGGATGTCACGGATTTCATCAGTACCCGAGCAGACGAAAATGGCTCAATGATACCTAAATCAGGGATGTAATACTGAATACTTTGATACCTCAGTAAAGTATCGATGAGCTCAGATTAAGAGGTAAAATACCAAAAATAATACTTCAACTATGTTCTACGAATACCAAGTTAATAATGGCATTAGGTATTACAATACCTCAACAATGATTAGTTTTTATCATAGCTTGAATAACAAAACCTGCTATTTCAGAGGTATTCAATACCAAGCGAGTAACACGTTTAAGTATTTGTAAAAAAAGTTATATCCCGATTAATATTTTGCTCCCCAAATTCTCATTTTCAATCAAACCGCATTGTTAAAACAAAAATTGTTTTTTTTCGTTTTCTTAAAATAACGGTCCGGAAAAAAATATGAGTGATTAGTCTGATTAAGGTGTGATTTTTTCCCTCAAAACTAATTTTGATGCTTATTTCAATATTGTATATCAACTAATTTTAATATTGTAAATCAAATTTAAAAAAAACACGTTTGGGTTGAAAATAAAATGCACTTCGGTACAAAAAACTTAAAAACAGATTGAAAAATCAACTTTTGCCTTGTTAAAAAAATAATATCATTTCCATTGGCCACGCCACAATCTACTGATGTGAGTAGTAGACGGTTTCAGAAGGTGCATTTCATAGACGGGTTGTTCGACAGCACACGGTTAATGTGTTGAACTGTCTTGTTAGACAGTTCAGCTGCCACTCCATAGTCATCTTCAAGTATCTCTCGTCGCTGTAATAGACTTGCTGCGAAAAGAAAATCTTGTAATGCATTGCTCAACTTAAGATCAATTTAGTCATACCTTTGATGAAATTGACCTTGTCTGGATCTAGCTTATTCGATGGATTCGCTGCTTTTGTTGCTGAGGATGCATCCGTTAAATTTACAGTGTTATCAAGCATACATATGAAAATGGAATAGTTGACGCAGAATTCAGCATTCTTGACAAAATTCATTTCAACGGACTCAATTTCTGTACGACATCAACATGCCAAAATTATAAATACGATGATTCTTGGGTATATAAAAATGGGATATTTTATAGTATTGAAAACATTTTAAGTGATAAACAAAATAACCCATACTTCGTAGGAAAAGAGCTCTGTCGTTGAGTTTTTATTTGATAATTTATGCAAATATTATGAAAGGGATGTATTCAGAATAGTAAAAATTGACAACTCAGTTGAACAATGTATAAGCATGGTAATCAAACATGAAAATGAAACTTTCAAGTTTATTGCAAGATGTAAAGTGATAACGCAGGCTGACTAAAATAAACAGGAACAGAAATGCAGTCTCTGTATAACTTTGTCCATATTATTGCCGAGAAAAACTAAAGCAACATAGCTCAAATAAATTCAAACAAATGTGATGAATGGTATTTTTATGCTTTTCGATATTTGAACAAACGTTACTTTAAAGTATCAAAATTCCTGAGTAATACCTACATGAGGTAATATACCTCACTGATGTATTCAGTAGTTATTGCAAGGAAATTCTAAATAACTAATTGATACCAAATTACAGGATGATAACTCAACGTGGTATGCTTATTTTATTAGTCAGCTATTCCCTCCTGCTCGGGTATTGGTACTCACATTCAAAAGATAGGAAAGATGTAACCAGACCCCTTTCACTCTTTCTCAATTTTTTGCCATCCAGGGTGAGATAGGTCTCGTCGTCCATCACCATTGCCACGTCGCAATTCGTCGGGCAAATCGAGTTGACCATCTTGTCCAGCCGCTGCACTATGGTCCAGATCACGAATTTACGAAGGAAACATGCTCCCAGCGCCCTAAACTTGAAACTTTACAGCAAAATGATGTTCTACAACATGGTTTGTGGGCATTTAGAAGCAACTTTTCCTCGCCCGACTTGGTGTGCCAAAAAAAAAAGTTTTTCTGTCCTAACTTTTTTGTTTAAATTTCCATCGTAAATTTCCATCGTAAATGTTTGAACAGAGTTATAGAGACTTTTAAAGGCGCGTATTTTGATATATTAATTTTTGCCGTTAGCTTAAAACTAATCCCCTAATAGTTATAGAAGTTTTTCTTCTAAAACTCAATCCCAGATTCAAATTTAATTTTGCTCAAAGATACCTACAAATAACATATCTCTAGTTTTCACATATGTTTGGACAACCCGCAAGTTGTCACTTTCAAATGACACGTCTTTAATATTTTTTGTGTTTTGCCCCAATTACATAAAAATCAGCATTTGAAAAGGGCGTATTATTTTTATAAAAGCTTCAATAACTATTGATTAGATAGAAAGCTACCGGCAAAGTTCGAATACCAAAGTAGGCACGTCATCAAGAGTTCTAAAACTTGTTTGAATACAGAGTGTACGGTGGGAATTGAGAAATAAAAAAGTTAGGGGCAAAAAACGAAGTTTTTTATGGTACACCCTAAGTTAATGATGGAAGGTTGCTCTATAAAATCGCTCAATTTTTTAAGCTACTGAAAATAATATGAATGAAAATTCCATAGAATTTTGCTCCAAGAATGCTTTTAGCTGCAACTTTGCTCAGGAATGTAAACTACAGTCTGTTTCTTGCAAATAAAAAAGTTAGTTTATGTATTTCTGTGAAAATGCGTACCACCCTCGTTACCAGGTAACCTTGCCAAACAATGGAGCCGTAGTAATACAAACCATGTTGTAGAACATCATTTTGCAGCAAAGTTTCAAGTTTACGCGCTGGGAGCATGTTTCCTCGTAAATTCGTGATCTGGACCATAGTGCGCTGCCGCTGCGTCACTGCCTGCAGCTTCGAAACCAGTGGACACGACTTCCGCTTCCTGTTTGGCCGGTTCAAGCCGAACCTCCCTGCCATAGCGCACGCGGCGATGCCCAGCCACTTTTCCTCGGTGTCTCTCTGTTCCAGCATCCCTTCCGAGCTTCTTGTCACTCAGGGTCGTCTGCTGCGTCCGGAACCGGGCTTTCTTTCCGATACTCTCGTTGTTTTCTAATAGTGCCAAGATGTTGTTGATGCCGGAACGGGCGTATCTGGCGTCCACAAAAGTGCCGCTGATCGATCGTCCGTTTTCGACGACGGCGGGGTGCCGCTCTTTGAACCGCGCTACACTTCTGAACAGAGTTGATCTTCGGCTGTTTTTGCCATTACGGGCGCCAGAGTTCGACCGATAGAGCTTTGCGCCGTACACCAGGTACTGCACTGACCCATGCGGTTACTATGATTGATGCTGCGCTGGGTAGTGACGTCAGTGCGGGGTAAGGTAAACCCATGAAAAATCGGCCATTTTTGTCCATTTTTTTTAATGCAAAAGATCTTACTCCACTTGGTCTATCCATCTTGCTCATTGTACACTTCGTCCGGCATTCTTGCAATACGTCCTGCCCAGCCCAAATTTGACCACCTTACAAATATTGGGTTCGCCTCATGGTTCATCCTCCGCCTGCAGACTCCACCCCCCTGCCAGTCGCTCAAAAACAAAACAAAATCCGAGTGCTCGCAAGTTCTCCTTAAGCATTGTCCATGTCTTCTAACTCCTTCAATAGCAATGTTGAGTAGCACACATTAGATTCCATAGATGTAGATAGATATAAATACATAGATCCTCACACAGCACTGGGTTCTACCCATCGTAGGCTTCATTAGTCGGGTCAGGGTCCCCGGAAACAGTTCTCATTCAATAGCTTTTTTTCGGTGTATTGTATCATATGCATAGATGATCTCATAGGGACTCTATATTCAAAAATCTTTTGGAAGATCTGCCAAAAGTAAATATTTGGTCCGTCGTAGACCGTCCTTCGCTGGAACCTCCTGCGAAACTATTTGTTAGTGTCGACAATCGCTGGTTGATAATTTTGCATACCATGGCCTAGTGAGATCAACCACGGATTCAATAACAGCTCTTCCCCAAAATTCAGGATCGAGCCCCATGTCAGAAACATTAAAAAGAACGCTTAACAATTTCTCGTGGTTGCGCTTTGTTTTTTAATCACATTTAGAATCGATATAGTCAGTCATTCATGCAACCATCCAAGGAAAGGAAATGGAAAGAAGTGCTAGATTTTGCATAAATTAATGGGACTTTCATGTGAAATTCAGCCAGATATCGCTGGAATCAGGTCTGTTGTGTGGAAGATTGTAATAAATGTTGTATGCTGCATGAAAGATTGGAAACAATTACGTTGGTTACGCTTGCTTTGGCTCGGAATTAAACGCGTTTGTTAAAATTAATTATTTTTTCAGTGTACAGTTCAACGTGACAGTTGGAGGATTGATCTCCTTGGGTACGAATTCGACTCCGTTGGCTTTGTATCAAGTTGACCATCACTGGCATGCACTAATGCAAAATCCGGCACAAAACAGATGCTGGTTATTACGTTTCCGCATCGCGGAAGCGAAGCATGCTGCTTCAAGCTTTCTTAAACGTGAAATCATTCCACACTCAGAAATTGCTTGCCAAAAGATTGCTTTTTTAACGAATTTTTCGGAAAAATTGACATATCGGCATCGTCAATAATTAGACCAGCACGGACCGTGTAGAACTGGTCACCCGAAAGCGTCTTATAATAAAAGTTAACGTAGAATTTAACATCCATATTACGCATGCTAATTTTCCACACAGCAATTTGTCGTATAGTTTACGGGCCCTTGGTTTGACAGCTGCTGTTTGTTTTTCGCTTCGTTTTGGCCTCTTCTGCTTTTTGAAAATCCTTAGTCAATTTCGTGTCTTTACTTGGTCGACGTTACTCTTGGAAGTTCCCAGCTCTTTCGCCGCATCTCGAACGGGAGTATCCTTTTTACTGGCGCATGATTTTCCGGTCCCGGTTTTGGTCCGCATGGTCCAGGTTTACGTCCACATTTTTTCTTGTCCTGAAAGGAAGACTCCTCACCAAACTTCCGGGTCGCCTTAAGAACTGCTTCGATGCTCACAACTTCAATTTTCGCCAACTGACTTAGCGAAACGGGGAAATGCTTTGCATTGTCATTAAAAGTAAATGTATCGACACTTGAGACACAGAGATTCAGATTGAAATGTAAACAATGATACACAGTAATGATCAGCTGTTTAAACGCCATCTGGAAGCCACAGTGACACATCAAAATCGTGCTCTCGGGAACACCCTATAAAAACGAAATTCAATTTTCAGTGCTGTCAGACTTTTAAAAAAACTGATCAGCAACGTCCAGAAAATGCACAAAAAATACTGAGACTTGATGGGCTGTAAAAAGGCTAAAGTACGATCATATTATCGAAATCCATAATCTGATTAATTTGTTAGTTCAGTTGATATCTCAATGAAATACGACGTAATAAAATACTTTTATTTTAATTTTTGAAGATTTATTACTAATTTTCGATTTACTCCTATAACTTGAGTAGGCTGCGCTTTTGATTGAAGAGGACGCTTTTTGTCTCTTTCATTGTCGATATGTTTATAATGGTGAGAAATTTTCGTTTTCTCGACTGAAATCGGTAGAGTTTATCAAAGTGCTTTTGGACGAGTTTTGCTCCACAGGTTTGGAAAAAGATCTGTGCATTCCCGAGTCGATTGTCGAAAGAGCCGAATTGCCGTGACAGAAGATGGATGAAATGTGGTTTTCCGCTTTTGTCACAAGTGAATTAATGATTGTTATTGCCTTAAGCTTAAAAGAAACTGTTTTGAAGTTCGATTGAGATTGGAGAATTTTTATTTTCGGCAGAGTGTGGTGTTAAGGGTCTGTCCGAGGCTTGCACAAATTTTTTTTAGGTGCACGCACAACTCTGTTTCCGAAATGACGGGTGCATTTCTAACGGATGGTTTAGCAGCGTTAACTTGATTTATTGATTGCATTTATTTCATGGCAAATGCATACAAGTTATATAAGATTCCACATAAAAAAATCTTGTTTACAATAGAACAAGCTAGGCTATTTTTTCGGTGGCCTTTGGCGAGATCTATCTGATTATTAATGTATCACAAAAACTAATTTTTAAATAATGATTTGTAAATCTTAAATTTCCCGATCTGGGAGTGTGTTTCAGTACCCTTATCCAAATTATATCGGTAATGTTTACATGTGGGGATATTTGTTTGTGAAAGTAACCTTGGAATGGGCGTGATTTTCCATACATTTTGGAATGGGTTGCCGGATGTGCAATAGAGTTGTCACTTTCTAGATCAAGGACTTAAGCTGGTCATTTCAAGGATTAATGCAAACAGATTTCTTCCATAATACTGTTGCCGGTTAATGGGTGCTAGATTGAACACATATACACAAACACATACCTTATCCGGAAGCGAACACAATCCCGCAACATATGTACATTAGCCTGGGGCACGGACATATGGAAGAAAATATGGTCTAGTAATAACGGTGCAAAATTTCAGCTCGATTGGTGAAACTATATTTTTGCGCACGAGGTTTGAATTTTACATAGGAATTTATATGGGAAAACTTACTTTTACATAGAATAATCTGGTGAGGTGACCCGTTGCCATCTAAAAATAAGTGAACCCAATTTTCCTCTTAGAAATTTTCCAAGGAAACTTTTCTTGCAAGACCGCAAAGCGATCCGACGATTGTGGAAAAAGTTATTAAGCTAAAACTGAATACAATCCATATGAACGGCTCAATTAACTGTTTTTCCTAACAACACTGCACTATGGTCCAGATTACGAATTTACGAGGAAACATGCTCCCAGCGCCTAAACTTGAATCTTTACAGCAAAGTGATGCTCTACAACATGGTTTGTATCACTAAGGCCCATTTTGTGATGTTAATTAAAATTAGGGTGGTTCCCGTTTTCACGGAAATACAAAACCTAACTTTTTTATTTGCACCACGTTTTACTATATACGATGAGATTGAAATAAAAAATTAGGACAGAAAAATATTTTTTATGGTACACCTAAGTTGACGAGGAAAGAGTTGCTCTAAATCGCAAAAAGTCGAGTTATTAGTACGAGACACTGAAGAAGTCTGCACATTGTAGGCGAAATACGCGTATCTGTCGAAGATAAGCAAAGGTAGTTGGAATTAAATGGAAGATACTAATTCTTCTTCTAATTTCTAGTTACAGGTATTCCACTAAACAGCTCAAACCCTCTAGGATTGCTCTAAATCGGTCAATTTTCAAGCTACAAAAAAAAAATTATATGTAAATTCCATGTAATTTTCTGCGCTACAACTTTGTTCAAGAATGTAAACGTCTATTTCTGCAAATAAAAAAGTTAGTTTTTGTATTTCCGTGAAAATGGGGACCACCCTAATTTTAATCAACATAAAAAAATGGGCCTTTGTTTTTTATTTCAAGTTTTCACCATTTTTTTTGAAAGTTAAAAATTGACCGATTTAGAGCAACTTTTCCCTCGTCAACTTAGGGTGTACCATAAAAAAAAGTTTTTCTGTCCTAACTTTTTTATTTCAATTTCCATCGTAAAATTTTGTTAAGACAAGTTGTAGAACTTTTAAAGGCGTGTATTTTGATATATTAATTTTGCCACTAGCTTTAACAAATCAATAGTTATTGAAGTTTTTCTTCTAAAACCATGCCAGATTCAAATGTAATTTTCTCAAGATACAGAAATAACATATCTCTAGTTTTCACATATGCTAAACAATATAAATTGTCCTTTTGAATGACGTCTTTAATTAATTTTTGTGTTTGCCCCAATCATAAAAATCAACATTTGAAAAGGGCGTATTTTTTTAAGAAAAACTTCAATAACTATTGATTGGTTGAAGCTAGCGGCTAAGTTTGTGCACCAAAGTACGCGTCTTTATAAGTTCTAAAACTCGTTTCAACACAACTTTACGGTGGGAATTGTAAATTAAAAAGTTAAGGCAAAAAAACTTTTTTAATGGTACACCCTAAGTTGATGAGGGAAAATTGCTCTAAATCGGTCAATTTTCAAGCTACATAAAAATTTATATATGAAAATTCCATGAAATATTTTGCGCTACAACTTTGCCGTATAGTGTAAACGTCTATTTGTGCATATAAAAAAGTTAGGTTTTGTATTTCCGTGAAAATGGGGACCAGCCTAAATTTAATTAACATCACAAAATAGGCCTTAGTAATACAAACCATGTTGTAGAACATCACTTTGCATGTAAAGGTTCAAGTTTAGGCGCTGGGAGCATGTTTCCTCGTAAATTCGTAATCTGGACATGCGTGCGCTGCCACCTGCACCGCAGCCTGTAGCCTGCTGCTGTCAGCGCAAGCAACCACGTTGTTGTGGGGCGTTCACTCAGCATGGAGAGAAACCGAGATCATGGCTTATGGTTATAGTGTCATTACACTAATTCAGTGCACATACACAGCACAAAAATCTGACTTTTCATTGTGATGCAAATGTCATAGCATGTTAAATTTAAATTTAAATGTGTATGTTTTGGACGCTACATTTATGTGCATGATATTTAACAGAAATTCACACTACTATTTCTAGCTGTGTCGCTATAATCTATATCTTCGGAATAATTCAATACTTTCACTAAATCCCAACGACGCATCGAAAATCTTCATCACCTTGTTGCACTACGTTGATAACCCACCACCAGTATCTAAAGCTTGCTTCAGATAGAATTGGAACAAAAACAATTGACTGTATTTCAGTTATTTATTATTGAATTCAAGATCTTTTTTATACAAATGTAGCGTTTTCTTCATACTTTTAAGAAAAAATACGGATAAAATTATTCGTCACGGTTTCGAAGGAATTCTCGAATTTTCCTGTAACACGGCTGATTAGGCGGCACTTTTACCTTCTTCGTCCATCGTTTTAGCTATCTTATTCCACCAGGTCTATCATCTGATTGATGTCTTTGCACAACCTTTCCCTTTGCCTTGAGTCTCCTCTTCATGATTGCCCGAGTATTTCTCAATAGGGCGGAACTGGGGGCAGTTGGGTGGGTTAAGGTTTTTCGAACAACCTGGACCCCTTTCTCTGCATACCATTCTTGAACCGACTTTGCTGTAATGACAGCTTGCCAAATCTGGCCAAAACATTTACGGGATGGTCGTGGGGTCGAATGAACGGCAAAAATTCGTTTTTGGAGACACTCTTTTTGGTATAGTTCCGACGTCATTGTCTTATTTGTAACGAAAACTTTCGTTTTTTGCCACAGCTGCAAATGCCCTGCCAAATCATTAATTTTCGATTGCAAATTTGTCGGCAAAAACAAATTTAAATTTGGCGGAACATCCGCCTGAGGCGTTGCCAAGTAAAATTTTTGACCTGGGATTTGCCCGAAGTCAGCCTTGACATAGGTTTCATCGTCCATCAGAAGACACCCGTCGGACTCAGATCAGAACCTGGTCGTATAGCTTCCAAGCACTGGATTTTGGCCACACTATTCTGTTTTATGGTCCGATTTGGCTGTTTGCTAGCTCGATACGACTTGATTCGCTTCCCGGAGTCGAGTTCTTCCTCACGGTACTATGGGCAGCACTGGATTTTCTGGCCAAATCACGGTCCGACAGATTGGGATTCCTCTTAATCGTCTTCAAAATCGGTTTCCGCAGAAATGCGTCAGGTTGAAGTCGACCAAATTTTGATCGAAATACCCTTTAATTTAAAAGCCTTCAGAGAGCTAAACTGTGAGGATGTTGATGCATGCTTTTGATGCGGTGCCCTTTATCCCGAACATTGCACGTTTGAAGGATACAATAAAAACAAACAAAAATGACAGATGAAGTTACTAAAATGACTGATAAAAATAAAAAGCCTTTCAAAAGGGGGAATTTTTGCGTGTATAATTTCATACGCTCAGCAGCAATGGGTTGAATAAACTACACAGTGCACCATCGCCACAATTCATGATCCATATTGACACAAAGTTCTAACGTGAAATCCTTTCCCTTTCAAAATGTCCCGTTACTCCAGAATCACAAAATTGAACTGCCAATCACGCAGCATTAAAATTCCTACCCAGCAAGTTTGTTTCAATGTTTAATCCGATCTGATTCAGAATGCCGACCGATGTTCAACTAAGTTGGTACCAAAGCTAAAGCTCAATCCGGCTCAATCCAGCTGACGCGATGCTATCAATGATTCATGGCTGTTCGCTTGTACTTTTCATTCCTTCCTATCGGTCAACGAATTAAAACGATTCGAAGAGCCACCTTCGCCGACTTGCCCGACGGCATTGGCTCGAGAAAAGTTGCCTCCATTAGTCCTTTTCCGCCTGTCTCCTCGGGGGTTGTGTGAATCTCAATTTTATGTAGGCTGTAATCAGACATAACTAGGAAAGACGCTGACAGTGATGATGATCACCATCATCGCCTTCATTATCATCCCGATGTTAGTTGATACCGGGGTATGCCTTCTGCATTGCACTATTTGTCAGAACATCTCTTCCTTCGTCGTCTCAACCTACATCCTGTAGGCACACTACACATAGTTCATCGTCAGTCTCGGTGCCCGGAAATTGCTTTTCCTCTTGATTCCCACTGACTCGACTGACTGGCCGGACTGGAGTCTCTCTTGAACTACCGTACCGTTGGGGTATATGTAACCTCTATGCAACCGACTAGGATTTCTTGCTTCGCCTTAGACGGTACACCTCCTCATCTCGCGCGGGGGACGGTGAAACCACTAACTAGCAACGAGACGAGATCGCGGTCTGGGGTCGGTTATCAGGAGTAATGAATAATGAATTTTCTGACCCAGAATTGTTGTGTGTGAGGGATGGTGATCAGGGTGGTGGTAGTTATTCATCCATTCCGTTGTTTTCAAGCCGCAATAACATCACCGGATAGGCAGCATAGAAATGTGAGGCCAAATTGAGTGTGGTTGTAGCACCATCAGATTTCACAAAATTGAGGAGACCACCTAGATAAAGAAAAAACAAATGACACCTCCACCTTCATTCTCCTGCTGGTTGAATTGTAATACTAAGTGAAGTACTCTTGCCCCAGCCTTCGCTACTTTCTTTGTGGTATGCCGGTCTCACTATTCAATTAAAATTCCTGCCAATCATTTTTCAAAGCAAAATTTTTATTCGATTATTCCGCAGCACGTTGAAGAATTTACGATTGTAAATCGATGGAAATACCTTTCGGAGAGGACCTTCAGATTTCACGACGGTCCTCGACTGGTATATGTATAAGTACTTGAGAATTCATCCCTGTCCTCTGCTCGAAACAGAAGATGAAAAACGGCTCCGGACGGGATCAAATTGAGTAAAATGGGCTTCGAGAAGAATTGACAGCATCGCCGGGTACCAACCGATTCTGTCATTTTGCTAAGCTTCCGCTTCTTCTTTCTTGGCAGTTCAAGCCTATTGCTTATCACAAATGGCTCATTGTCTGCTCTCAATTTAAAATTTTTAATTACTTCCAAAGCTATGTAATTGATAATTTCTATTCTTGTACTACTTTTGCTTTAGATTAGTTGTATGGCAGGATTTTACAAAAAATACACGTTATGGAAAATGGCTAGACCAAACCGAGAAATCGAAGCAAACCACCTTCAGCATGGTCTTGTTTTGTCGACCGACCGAAAAGGCCCAATCTAAGCATTCCAATCTTATTTGTTTTTATCTTAATGGAATTTCTGCGAACATTTCTCAAAACGTTTGTTATGATTTGACGTCACAGCAAGGAATCAACTCTACTCATAAATTCGGTTGCTTTGATAATATTTCCCATCTCATTCTGGTCGAAGATTTCAGGACTCAATGCTCATACTTGCGTTTCCCTCCATCACAATCGTCCATCAGAATCAATCAAATGGATGACAGCTGTCCCATTACCAATTCCCCCCCATTAAAACGATAAAGTCACAATACTGTTTGTAAAGCCATCATTCACTTCAACTATGCGGGAGGAGAAATAATATTAAACATGTGCCATTGCCGTTCTCACACAGAGCATGATTGATTGAATCTTCTAACGTCTATTGATTTCCCCTTTTCTTGGAAATAAGTGAGCAAATATGATCTCCAAAATGGGACATCTCAGGCCCACTCAGAATCTGCTCCCACTTCACGTTGGCAACTGGAAAGGCTGCTGTGCTGCGAGGAAGGATGTCTGATTTGATTACGCACTTATTCAGCTCGTCTCGGAAGGATAAATAATGACAGTTGCCTGCCTGGCATGAAGTCTCGCGTGCCTGTGCCATTCTCGGTTTCTTCGAACGAGTTTCCCTCCACAGAGACAAACTTTCCCACTGAACCAGGTTCGTTTGCAGAAATTTCCTCCGCAGAAATGATTTATTCTCAATCTCTCTAGCTTAATCTCGTCCTTTTTGTTCGAGGGTATGTAATCATTTTCATTGAAATGTTTTGACTCCTCAAAACACCGGGATATGCAATCGATATTCATCGCTGCCGGGACCGAATACAGGCATCGTTGAGAGAACAACTTTCGCTTTTCGAAGAGAATTCTAGAAACTTTTCCAGATTCCAAATTTCCAAAAAACAAAGTTTAAGTATCAAAAGCAATTTTTACCAATTTTCTAAGATTGCCATGAGCTTATGAGTATGATCTTAAATTAGAAAGTTGATCTTTCACACGGCATTAGAAAACTGTCGAAAACATAGGAATCCTGGAAAGTTATATGGGAATGAACAATTCCTCAATCAGAGGTCAGAGTAGATAAAGCCTGTCCACATTAAAATTCGGACACCAAAATAATAGCAGCAAAATTTTTTTTTACACATTTTTCAATAGAGTTTTATCTCAACTATATACAGCAGATTAAGAAGTTAATCCTTCTTTCTGTTAAATTCTCGAACTTTCTGTGGTACACCCGCCATCAGGTTCCGTACGGTATCCTCAGATACGTCCGCCGTGACAATTCTCCATCTTCTCTTGAAATCACCGGTACCATTTGCTTTCTTCTTAGTTTCAAAGAGTTTCCACTTAACTAAAGCCCCGAATTTCTCTATTGGGTGAAGGACAGTTTGGTAGATTGACTGTTTTTGGCACGTATCGGACCTCTTGTACCTTTATACCATTCCAGGACGGATTTCGCATAGTGACAAGGCCAAAACAGAGCTGGAGAGTCGTGGTTTTTGATAAACGATAGCAGCCGCTTTAGCAGACATTCTTTCTCATACACATCCTTATTGATAGTGCCGGTAGAGACGAAACTTTTAGACTTTCGACCACAACTGCAGATGGCCTGTTAAATCAAATAATTCTTCGGGAATTTGGACATCTTTTTTATCCGGATATGCTCGACAATGGCGTTCCTTTGCTTTGCGGTATAAAAAGTCACACTCGGAAGCTGTTTAAAGTGTTCGATTACGTATTTATGGTCGTCCATTATGATGCAATAAAAAATTGGTGTAATGCTCCTTAGCACTACCTTTTGCATTAAAATTTTGCTTGTCATCACGGTTGGGCACCTTTTTCACTTTATACGCCTTTTATAATTGCCTCTGTTTCACTTTTTATACGTGTGATTCAGGGAAGTTCTTTCAAGAACTTCAAGGATGTTCTTTCAAGACCTTCATGGAAGTTTTTCCAAGCGCTTCCAGGAAAGTTCTTCCAAGAACTTCAGGAAAGTTCTTCAAGAACTTCCGGAAAGTTCTTCCAAGAACTTCAGCGAAGTTCTTCCAAGAACTTCAGGAAAAGAATTCCAAGAACTTCGGGAGAGTTTTCCAAGAACTTCAGGGAAGTTCTTCCAAGAACTTCAGGAAGTTCAACCAAGAACTTCAGGGAAGTTCTTCCAAGAACTTCAGGAAGTTCTGCCAAGAACTTTAGAAAAGTTCTTCCAAGATTTTCAGCAAAGTTCTTCCAATAATTTCTAGGGAGTTCTTCCAAGAACTTCAAGAAAGTTCTTCGAAGAACTTCAGGGAAATTCTTCAAGAAGTTCAAGGAAGTTCTTGCACGAGAACCTCAGGGAAGTTCTTTCAAGAACTTTATGAAATTTTGTCCACGAACTTTAGGGAAGTTTTTCTAAGAACTACAGGGAAGTTCTTTCCAAGAACTTCATGGATTTCTGGAAAGTTCTTCCAAGAACTTCAGGAAAGTTCGTCCACGAACTTCAGGAAAGTGCTTCCCAGAACTTCAGGAAAGTTCTTCCAGAAATTTCATTAAAGTTTTTCCGGTGATTTTGGGAAATTCTTCCAAGAACACAAGTGAAATTTTGCCGAGAAGTTCATGGCAAGTTCATTCGAGAGCTTAAGGAGGATCTTCAAAACTTCAGGAAGATCTGCAAAGAATTTCAGAATAGAACTTCACAGAACTTCAGGGAGTTCTTACTAAAATTTCAACAAAATTCTTTCAAAGATTTCAATGAAATCCTTCCTGTTGAACTTGGGGAAAATCTGTCGAGAAGTTCAAGAATTTTTCTTCCAAGAATATCAAGGAAGTTCTTCCAAGAACTTTAGAAGTTCATCTAAGAACTTCAGAGGAACCGCTAGTGACGCACATGTTGCAAGCCAGTTGAGAGTAACTGCTTTGTGACACAATTAAGTCAAAATCAAGTTGTTGCAACAATTTTTTGACCGTTGTGTGCTGCTTGAGGAAGTGCTTCCAAGAACTTCACGGAAGTTTTCCAAGAACTAGAGAAGTTCTTCCGAAAACTTCCAGGAAAGTTCTTTCAAGAACTTCAGGAAGTTCATCCAAGAACAACAGGGAAGTTCTTTCAAGAACTTCAGGGAAGTTCTTTCAAGAATTTCAGGGACTTCAGAAAAGTTCGACCACGAGCTTCAGAAGTTCGTCCACGAACTTAAGAAGTTCGTCCACGAATTTCAGAGAAGTGCTTCCAAGAACTTTAGCGAAGTTCTTCTGAGAATTTAATTAATGTTCTTCGGTGATCTTGGGACATTCTTCCAAAAACTTAAGTGAAATTTTTGTCAGTACTTCATGGCAATTCGTTCGAGAACTAAGGGAGGATCTTCACAAAACTTCAGGGAAGATCTGCACAGAACTCTGAAAAAGCACTTACAGAAGGGGCGACCCCGGCGAATTAGTTAACATCCATACCTCTCACGCCTGAATCACGAGTTCGAATCTCACCCCCGGAGAAGTTATGAAAATGTCCAAAAGTGGTTTTTGACTGACTACGATGGGAGATGAACCATTCAAGGCTGAAAATCTTGATAATCAAGACAAAAAAAACTTCACAGAACTTCAGGGAAGTTCTTACTAAATTCAAAGAAATTCTTCAGACTAGAATGAAATTCTTCCGTGAACTTCGGGGAAAATCTGTCGAGAAAGTTCAAGAAATTTCTGCCAAAAACTACAGAAAAGCACAGAGCTTCTTCCGAGAACTTCATAGGTATTCTTCCGAGAACATTAGGAAGCTCTCCAGAGAACTTCAGGGCGAATTTTCATAAGAAACATCCCTGAATTTTTACTAAGAACATCCCTGAGTTTCAAGACAAAAACTTCCCTGACTTTCTCTGAAGAACTTTCCTGTAGTTTTCTGAAGAACTTCCTAAAATTCTCTGAAGAAATTCCCCAAATATCCCTGAAAACCTTCCTTGAAGTTCTCTAAAAAATTTTCCTTAAGTCTATCTGGAAAAACTTCCCTTCCAGTGAACTTTCGTGAAGTTCTCGGAAGAACTTCCTGAAGTTCTCGAAAAAACTCTACCTGGTATTCTCTAAAAAGAACTTTCCCTGTGGTTCTTTGAAGAACCTTACCCATTCGTTCTACCGAAAGAATTCCCCCGTAGTTCTGCGAAGAACTATCCAAAGTTCTGTAAAGATCTTCACTGAAGTTCTATGAAGAACTCTTTTTGTATCTGCACCTTTCGACTGAAGTAAGGGAGGCCTCAATAATGAATAGTCTCATGATAAATTAGGTTTCTCTCAAAATCCATAAAAGAAGTTATATAAGTTCAGTGTAGTCATTTATTTAACATGAAAAAGTTTGTTTCCTAAATAAAGGTCAGTTACGGTTCAAGAACATCTGCAGATTTTCGTTGGTTGAGTTCAATTCATCAACTTTTTGTTGCATGATTGCATGCTTCTGTTCTTCGATCATCAACATTTTCTCCTTCAGCTCAAGTTTCCGCTTCATGTGTTCCTTGTTATCCGCCTGCGTGGTTTCAAGGTATTTAAATACCTGCGATTCCATGTTTTTGCATTCCAGGCTCTGAATATCGTCGGCCTCTACCGAGTTGTCTTCCTCTTGATGGTGTTGTAGTTGTTCTTGGGCATGTAGTTGTTCCTCGAATGACAGGAAGAGCTAGAGCTGGATCCTCATTCGCCCTTTCTGCTGGGGTTGATGATGGTGCGGAACTCTTTGGGATCTCATCCAGCCCACTAGTCATACCGGTACTGCTAGCTGGAATATTCCCATACTCCTCGTCAAGGAATTCGATGTTTGGCTTCGTGATTAGCCGTCGTCTTTGTGTGGTGGTTTCCGGTGCTTCCCCGTTGGATTGCAAATCCACTAAAAGGAGTCTAATGGAAGTGACGCTTGGTGAAAAGGTGAATAAAAGATAATAATTGTTTCATTTTCTTACTGGTTCATTGAGACCACCTTTTTGTATCACAGCAAGGATCATCCTCTCGAGCTCCGAAAGAACGTTTCGTTTCTTTTTACCAAACCATTCTCCACACTGGTGATTTTGGGTGCCCAATCACTTAGTTTTGGTTTTTTTGTAGTAGGTGCTCGCCACGAAACCTTCCATCATTTGGGCATCCCAAAACATTCAGTGAATTACCCAAATCGCTCCACTTCTGTTTTTGGACCTCTTTACCACGGATCAACTGGAACCGGTTTTTCGGCAAATTCAAATTTGCTGCCATATGATCACTACAAGATTTCTTTTGCTCCGCAGAAAGGCTATTTCTAGAAGTCTACAGTTGATGATGCCACTATTTCTAAATTAAATGAATGCGGGCCAAATTAGTTCGCTTACGCTGTTGTAGGTGCCTTTTCCTACAATTTTCACTGCCTTAACAGTTTTTGCAATAAAAAACACGGTTTTATTTACACTCGCGAACTTTTCTTGATATTGTTTTTAAAACGTCCTAGAGCACCTTGAAGTCCGTTGTTGGATTCTACGCTACGCAGGAGCATTCAGCGGATTAAATCATCATTAGACAGTTTTATGTATTTAGATGGAAACAATGTAGCGGATTTATAAAAAAAATCGCAAGTTGGAAAAAGGAAATCCGAAGCAGTTTTTATTGCTAAATACTTATGAAAAAAATAAACATAAAATGAAAAGCTGACTGGAGAGCGGTTTCCTT
>JASCZW010005768.1:0-139892 GCA_034211315.2 Aedes japonicus | reverse complement strand
TTGATGGCTGTTTTGCTTGGACGGCATTTTGACAACTGAAGAGTGAATTCCAAAATCAAAATAGGAGCAACATTCTACACACACACACCTTCAAAATGAGGGGTGTTCAGATTTTTTAAATGCAAAATTGAAAGAAATACGTCAAGTTGATATTGACCAAATTTTGACCGTATCGCCCTTTACTTACATTTATTTACTATTCACCGATGTACCCATTTACAGGTAGCAGTATAATCGCATTCAAAATTGAACTTTGTCTCTTTTTTTTGTTAATGCAAGTGTTCGTTTGAAACGACATTCGACATTTTTTAATATGTTATTCAAAATGAATAATTTTTCAGTACAATAAAGCCAATTGTAGCGAAACGTTTTTCATTATGAATGAAATATTTAAAAAAAAAAATATTTTGGGTCAAATGTGGAAAAACCCAGTTCAATGAACAACTAAACTGAATCTGCAATCAGGAAAGCTTAGAGGCGTACAAGAACGACGTCGCGTGAAAGAAATTCCATTCATAAGTCAGCCTTATGAAATTCCATAGCATCGTTCATAAGTTCAAACTTATGAAATTCTTAAGATTATTTGGCTGAGTGTAGACTACATTATTTACATACTGTATTTGATAGGTTAAAACACCGGCCAGACTGAGCAGTTATAACGTGTTATAAGCCTTACTTGATGGCGAATTTCTTTTTGAAATTATTTGACAACCGTTATAACATGTTATAACTCTGTAGTCTGAACAAGGCATAAGGGATGTAGTGGCAGCATAGGCCCTTTATTCGGTTTTCATATGTACCAAATATGTCATAAAGTCAGCGATAATCGACAAAAGTACGATGAAATCGATCATCATCATCAACTGGTTTAATTTGAGAAAATATTTACCATTTCATTGCTGTATAATTTAGTGCGGCTATAATAAGCAACGACTGCTGTATTTATCGACGTCGTTAGAGCATGTCCATATCCAGTAGTTAGTATCTATTGGGATACGGTGGCAAGTAGTCAGGATCTCACCACGGCAAGTTTTTCAGAGCCAAACGGATAAACCGCTTCTGAACTCGTTCGATTCTGAGGCACCACGGGACCAAGTAAGGATGCCATTCCACTGACGCATTTTCGAAAATTCTACGGACTAGTGCACATATTATAACTTACAGCAGCCTGTGTCCGAGAAACCCTTCGCCTCATTGGAAATAAAGGCCAACCGTCGAGTTGCTCTAGATATAATTGCGGAACGGTGTAGTTCAAAAGTCATTTTTTAATTTAGATGAACACCCAGATCAATCACACTGGTAACTTAACTCAGAGTATTGCCATCAATTTACCCAACAAACATCAGGGTCGAATAACCGCTTGCTCAAACAAATCTGTAGAAATTATTCAGCTTTCTAGAAGAAAAAGCTGAACATCATATTCAAATTTGTTTGAACAAACAGTTATTCAGCATTGATGTTTATTTGGTAGTACCCAGGGAACCAATAAGTATAAGCGTATGCAGTATATTAACCCTAAATCTGCATTTCAGATGATACAAGCTTTATATTAGCATTATATCAGCTTCTTGAATGCTATAAATTGTCAAGTTGAATTTCAAATGCTTTTTAAATGCTTGTAGCCGGTAATAAGCATTTCGAATGCAAAATTGCATTAATAAAGCATTATCTTAGCATTGCTGTAAAGCAGCCGTATATTGGGCCAAAAGCGGCACTTACGTAGCATTTTAGGCGACTTTATTACTTGATAGACTATCGTAAAGGTGCTTTGAAAGTGCTTATTGGCTACCTGGGTAGTTAAATAGAATTGGATCCTCCATATGCGGTGAAACGTGATAACCTGACATTTCCCCATGCTAAGAATCAGTTTGTTTATTTGCCAACACACTGATAACAAAGTTACAATACCGGTGCGCTATATCCATTAACAAAGATGAGAGGAAACATTGGCTCTCTCAAAAGCAAAAGTGCTGCCATAGCTGCTGCTCAACAGCAAAGCATTATTTATCATTGAGTACTATTGGACAGCTCTGAAACAATATTTAAATTTCCATTGATAGTGCCAGATGATGGACAAAATAATCATAAGCATAGATCAACCTCAAATGACTGAAAGAAAACATAAAATAAATAGTGATTTCAGATCATTGAAATATGAAATAAATTTAACTCAATGTTAAACATCAAATTCTGGCAACAAGCATAGATGTGATAAGTAGCTGATGAAGATATTACCTCCGTTACATGCAATGAAATGCAAAATAAATAAAGGCAAAATTTTCGCTAACTTATTCATCAGGTAGGAAAATGATGGTTTTCTAGATGATGTATTTTCAATCTTCAAAATGACCGTAATAAACTGATAATGAATCATGAATTACAAATCGATGGTAATGTATGTATGTATGTATGTATGCATGTATGTATGTATGTATGTATGTATTTGTGTATGTATGTATGTATGTATGTATGTATGTTTTTTTACAAGGTTTAGGAAATCCTTATGGACTGACCTAACACAGAGGCCTGCACTTCGTCATTGTGCATTGTGTTAGAGTGTGGTCAGGTTCGACCTTTGAGAAAAGGCCGACTTCTGATCCCACTAAAACCCGTTTCTTTGTTTCACAACACCACCCCCCCCCCCCGCGGCCCTGCCCTATGGTATTACTTCGTGGAGGGTCTTGGCTATTTGGCAGCAATAGAGCCATTTAGCTCCTCCTCCTTGCCACTACAATATTGCTCTCGCCTTACTTGGTTGAGCCACTTTACTTCTATCCTCAACGTCATCGAATTGAGTAGTCCCCGACATCGGATCTACCCTTCTCCGACCGAGGATTACCTGGCTCTGGATCCCAAAAGCGAACAGCGGTGAGCCATTTAGCTCTTACATACTCACGCAATTGACTCGAGTGCGACCCTGACTGTGAAACTACCATACAACATCACCCGAGATCGACAACCCGCTACTCCACTCAACCACTCGCTTCTTGAAACTCCGGCCATTTTCGCTGCAGAGCCGACATGTTTTGCATTATGGCTCCGCTGATCGCATTCCAAACACGACACATTCTATAGACGACGTTAACTGGGCTGGTATTTACCCCGCTGACGGCAAGCATCTCGCTTCGCGCTTCGTATGAGCAGGTGCATCCATCGACCCTTCACTCCCGTGTCCCATTCTCGTTGCCATTTAGTCATCGACTCCGCTCTCACCAGCTTTCGAACTCGATACATTTTTCCGCTGATAACATTCACTGTCCTCCGCAAAAGTTTTGCCAATCGGGATCATTCCGGCAATGACGCAAATTGCCTCCGATGAAATAGTTCGGTACGTACTCGCGACTCGCATGGCCATGCTTTGCCCGGTTTCGCTTGGTTTCCAGCGCTGCCTCCCATGTATGTATGTATGTATGTATGTATGTATGTATATATGTATGTATGTATGTATGTATGTATGTATGTATGTATGTATGTATGTATGTATATATGTGTGTATGTATGTATGTATGTATGTTTTTTTTTTTTAGACGGGATGGAAAATCTGCAGCCAGACACCTGAAGAACTCAGGGTGTGGGGATGAGGGTGCCAACTTCTCGACCCACTAAAAACCCACCCGTGCCTTTAGCCTCGGCCCTCCCCGGAACCACCTTTCGGTATTACTTCGGGGAGGGGGCTCTTGTGCTTATTCAGCACTTACTATGTCTAACTACATAGGGCTTTAGTAGTTAGGTGGTCCCTGCGACCTGCCTTTCGTCGTTTCGCCATTTTTGTTGGAGATCGAGGACGATCTGGGAGGCTGCTACGCATACCGTGTCCCAGACGTCCCGGTCCTGGCACATCCTCGGGACGAAATTGTCCGGAGTCGTGTCGTGACCGCTTACGGCAAACATGCCTGATCTCGCGCCGTCGAAGCGAGGAGATGCGAAGAACTCGTGTTCCGCAGTTTCCTCAACTCCCGCGCATTCGCTGCATGCGGAGGACTGTGCATACCGATATTTATGCAGGTATTGTCTAAAACAGCCGTGGCCAGACAATATCTGCGTTAAGTGGAAGTTCACCTCCCCGTGTCGCCTACCGACCCACCCGGTTAATTTCGGGATTAGTCGGTGGGTCCACCGACCTTTGGTGGAGTTATTCCTTTCCCTTTGCCACTTAACCATGGATACGGCTCTAGTAGTCTTTCGAACACCTCTTGTTCCACGTTGTTCGAAGCACTCTACGTCCTCTTTTATGACCATGCCTATTGGCATCATCCCCGCTAGGACGCAGACCGCGTCGCGTGATACCGTTCGGTAAGCACTAAACACTCTTAGGCACATAAGCCTGTGCGTACTCTCTAGCTTACTTACGTAGCTCTTGGTGCTTAAGGCGGTGATCCATGCCGGCCCGCCGTACCTAAGTATGGACAGGGCGACGCTGGCCAGGAGTTTACACGTACTCCCTTGAACCGCCGAGCTATTCGACATCATGCGGGATAATGCCGATATAGCCATTGAGGCTTTCTTGCAAGTGTAATCGACGTGACTGACAAAGGACAGTTTATCGTCGATCATGACCCCAAGATACCTCAAGAACCTCTTTGATTCCACTGTGCAGTTACCTGCACTGATCGTCGCATGTTGCTCCGATTTCTTATTGTTCACCACCGTGACCTCAGTCTTATGGAGGGCTAGCTGCAATTGCCTGGAGCTCATCCATCTCTCCACAATGCCAATGGAGTGTGAGGCCGTTAACTCGACCTCTTCGATGGATTCACTACATATTTCTAGGGTAATGTCGTCTGCGAACCCGACAATCTTTACCCCGCTCGGGAACTCAAGCCGCAGTACCTCGTCGTACATCGTGTTCCATAGCACCGGACCCAGGATCGAACCTTGTGGGACGCCTGCGGTGATCTGTACACGTTTCTGGCCTGCCTCTGTATTATATACCAGTACGCGATTCTGGAAGTAGCTTCCGAGAATCTTGTACAGGTACCCAGGAACCTGTAGGCGCTGGAGCGAGTTGGCGATAGCCACCCAACTGGTGCTATTGAATGCGTTTCTCACGTCAAGGGTGACCACTGCACAGTATCGTACTCCTCGCCTCTTGCGCTGGATTGCCACCTCAGCCGTCTTGGTGACGGACAGGATGGCATCCACCGTCGACTTCTCTTTGCGGAAGCCAAACTGATTGTTAGACAGACCGCCTGTACCCTCCGTGTACGTTGTCATTCTGTTGAGGATTACCCTCTCGAGCACCTTACCCGCTGTATCCGACAGACATATAGGTCTATATGCCGATGGATCTCCTGGTGGCCTTCCTGTCTCTGGTAGCAACACAAGGTTCTGAATTTTCCAGGCGTCCGGGAAGACGCCTTCGTCCAGACACTTTTGCATCACCACCCTGAACATTCCGGGATCCAGCAAAATAGCCGTCTTGATGGCCAGGTTCGGGATACCATCAGGTCCCGGTGCTTTGTTCACCTTTAGCGACTTTGCTATCGCAATGAGTTCGTCATTCGTCACCGTCGCCTCGTCGCCGGCCCCCGTTGTGCCGTTATCAATGCCCACGTGGTCACGGGCGTTCGGCGGAGCCGTCCACCTTTCCGTCGCTATGACAGCGTTAAGGTCTGGGATACTGGAACGCTGGTGGTCATGGGACAAATCTACGGCGGCGGGGGGCCATGGACTCCGGTCGTGGCTCGGAAAGAGTCCCTCAACGATCACCTGCAGCAGCTCTGATGAACGCTCGGTTGGAGCCGCCGATCCTCTGGTTTTGGCCATTACTACCCGATAGGCGTCACCCCACGGGTTTGTATTGGCCCTCTGACACAGACCCTCGAAGCAGGCTCGCTTGCTGGCCTTTATCTCCCTCTTTAGTGTGGCCTTCGCGGCGACTAGCGCCCCTCTACGCTCGATTCTCTCGGCGTCTGACCGCGCTCTCTGCACCCTCCGTCTTGCGTGGAGGGATGTTCTTTGGAGGTCGGCAATCGACTCCGTCCACCAATACACCGGCGATCTTCCATTCCTCGGTTTAACTTCCCTCGGCATGGTCGCATCGCATGCTCGTGTAAGTGTCATAACGAGTCGTTCGCCGCAAGGTTCCTGGGTTTCGCGTAAATTCCGTTCCCTCTCAAGCGCCTCTTTAAAAGTCTCTACATCAAAGTAGGACGTCCTCCATCTGCAGGCGAATGGAGTGGATGCTCCTCCTTCTGCACGCTGCTGTGTATTGTGGACGATACAATATCGAACCGCCAAGTGGTCGCTATGGGTGTAGCCATCATCCACCCTCCAATTGCTTATCAGCCCAGGACTGCTGAATGTTATATCGATGATCGATTCCGCTCCGTTACTATGGTAGGTACTCTTGGTACCCACATTGGCTAGGTCTACGTTGAGCCTAGCCAAGGCCACCAGAAGTATTTGGCCCCTAGGGTTGGTAAGGTGGCTCCCCCACTCGAGCGCCCAAGCGTTGAAGTCCCCCGCTATTACCAACGGGGTCAGGCCAGTTAGCTCCGTTGTCATCCGATCTAGCATATTGGTAAACTGTTCCATCGACCATCTTGGCGGTGCGTAGCAGCTGCAGAAGAACACTCCATTCACTTTTACAACCGCAAAGCCTTCGTTTGTGGTAGACACAACCTCTTGAACCGGGTACTTGCCCATCATCCATAATGCCGCCATATTAGCCCTGTCCGCAAACCAGTTCCCGTTGCCGGGTGGGATGGGGTATGGGTCGGAAATAATAGCGATATCCGATGCCGACTCACTAACTGTCTGACACAGCAGTTGCTGGGCGACCTCACAATGGTTCAGGTTTAGTTGGGTTACCTGCATTACTGTTGGCTCGTTGGTATACCCTTAGCGGCCGGGCACTTGCCCCCCCCCATGACGTGATTATCGTCCGGTTTCCCGGCGCACATCAAGCATTTGGGGGGACCTTTGCAATCCCGCGCCTTGTGGCTAGTCCCTGCCCCCATGGATAGGGTGGACTCTCCGACAGAGACGGCAACATCCGTCTGAGTCTATGTATGTATGTATGTATGTATGTATGTATGTATGTATGTACATATGTATGTATGTATGTATGCATGTATCGTACATACGTGTACCGATGTGGAGTAGCCGACCGTCATGACGTGCTCCATCTTGGGACTCTCGCTTCTTAATTTTTTTTTATGCATCGGCGTTGCCGAACCTCTGCTCTACTCTCAAATTGCTCCTTTCTTAAGCCGTTTAGCTCCCCCTACTCTGGTCGAGCCATTTATCTCCCACTCCCTGAGCCATTTAGCTCCCACACGGTGGGTGTACCCTACTTCGACGGAGGATTTCCCGGCAGTGGAAGTTCTCCCGAAACCGAACAACGGTGAGCCATTTAGCTCCCATTTTCTGAGCCATTTAGCTCCTACCTCATGACACAGACGACTCAAGTAGTCCGCGACGGTGGATTTACCCTACGCTGACGAAGAGTTCCCTGGCGGCGAAACCGATTCTTTTGCTGTTGCTGCTTACTCCAACCGACCGGTAGGGTGCCGAAGTCAGACCAGCGATTCCGGTGGAGCCTAGCGTCCGGTTCGCTGGCGCCCCGACGACCCGAAACCGGTGCACGACGCGTTCTACTCAACTAGTCCCCGGCGGTAGATCTAGCCTACTCCAACAGGGAGGTCCCCGACGCAAGAATTCCTCCAGAACTGATCAGCCTTACAGTGGCTCTAGCCAGTGACGCTGGATCGTTGGTCACTACGCCATTTTCTCTGCAGCTCGGACAGTATCTTTGATACTGCCCTATCAACAACGTTCCATGTGTCTTCGTCAAGGCACATCTTTTCGACAACATTGTCAACTGTCACTCCGCGCATATCCCTGCGCACTTCTTCGAACCTAGGGCATTCGAAGACGACGTGCTCTGGTGTCTCCTCCAGGTTCCCGCATTCTGGGCAAAAAGGTGAAGAAGCGTGACCAAACCGATGCAGATACTTCCGGAAGCAGCCGTGTCCGGAGAGGAACTGCGTCAGATAGAAGTTCACCTCTCCATGCTTCCTATTCACCCAAACTGACACATTTGAGATGAGCCAGTGAGTCCACCTTCCTTTCACCGCATTGTCCCATTCTTGCTGCCACTTAGCCAACGAGTCCATTCTGACGATTCTCCGTGCATTTCTGATATCCTTCCGCTGATAACATTCGACGTATTCGACTAGGGTGATACAAATGGGCATCATGCCAGCGATAATGCATACTGCTTCCAACGAAATTGTTCTGTAGGCGCTCGCGACTCGCATGGCCATGAGTCGGAACACCTTGTTCAGTTTTCCACTATTACGCTCAGTTTTCAACGCCGTGACCCATGCTGGGGCTCCATACCTGAGAATTGAAGTTGACACACTCGCCAGAAGTCGCCTTTTGCTGCTTCTCGGTCCATCGACGTTCGGCATGATCCTCGCTACCGCGTTAACCGCTTTCGCCGCCTTTTCACAGGCGTAGTCGACGTGCGCGTTGAAAATCAAGCGGTCATCAACCATTACCCCCAGGTACTTTAATGCACGCTTTGACGGAATTACGTGTCCCCCGACGTTGATTTCAACCCGCTGAACTGCTTTGCGGTTGCTGACTAGAACTACCTCCGTCTTATGGTGAGCCAGCTGCAGTTTAGCTCCAGTCATCCACGTTCCAATGATGTCCATCGCCTCCGTCGGTAGCATCTCTACCTCTTCTAGAGTCTCGCCCGTTATCGTAAGGACGACATCATCTGCAAAACCGACGATCTCAACCCCATTAGGCAACTTCAGCGTTGATACTCCATCGTACATCGCGTTCCACAGCGTTGGACCGAGAATCGAGCCCTGTGACATCCCCGCCGTGATCCTGATAGATTTCTGCCCCAACTCTGTTTCGTATACCAGGACTCTGTTTTGGAAGTAACTCTCTAGTATTCCGCACAGGTAGCCAGGTACACGCGTTTTGTGTAGTGCTGTGGCGATAACCTCTCAGCTAGCGCTATGAAAAGCGTTTTTAACGTCGATCGTCACTACGGCGCAGAACTGGTTGCCTCTCTTTTTCTGCTTTGATGCCTTCTCTGCTCTCTGCACGACTATCCGGATTGCTTCCACTGTCGAGACCCCTTTTCGAAATCCGAATTGTCTCTTTGAAAGGCCATGATCGCTCTCCATGCACTGCGTCAGCCTGTTAAGGATGATCCTTTCCAGAAGCTTTCCGTGGGTATCCAGCAGGCATATGGGTCTATAAGATGCTGGGTCTCCTGGAGGCTTCCCTAGTTTCGGCAGCAAAACCAGCTTCTGAACCTTCCATCTGTCTGGGAAGAAACCTTCATCTAGGCATTTTTGTAGTGCCCTTCATGAAAGTGTCCGGGAACGCCAATATCGCGGTTTTAAGTGCTACGTTGGGGATCCCATCCGGACCGGTAGCTTTCTTCAACTTAAGACCCTTCGCAACTAATAGTAGCTCTTCATTGGAGATCCGAGCAGTTGCATCTTCAGCATCTTCGTATGGCGTAGGCGGCCACAGCGTTGGGTGGTGATGCGGAAAAAGACCGTTAACGATCATCTTCTATTTGTCCGGGCACATTTCAACAGGTGTCGCTGGACGCTTAAACTTCGCCACCACGATTCTATAAGCATTGCCCCAGGGGTTCTCATCGGCTTCTTGGCACAACTCTTTAAAGCAGTTTGACTTGCTCAACTTGATCTCTCGTTTAAGGGCGGTGCGCGCAACGCGAAATAAAATTTTCAGTTCTTCTCTCTCAGCTTTAGTCCGTGCTCTCTGAGCACTTCTCCTTGCTCGGAGGCATGCAGCGCGGAGGGTAGTGAGAGTATCATTCCACCAGTATGCTGGGCGCCGTCGGTTCCTGGGCTCATGTTTCCTCGGCATTGATGCATCACAGGCTATTGCTACCGCTTCTGTCAATTCCTCTGTGTCAAGCATTGCACTGCTATTTGTCTGAAACGCCTCGATGAATACCTCCTTGTCGAAGTCCTTTGTCTTCCACTTTCGCTCGCAGGTCCTCGTTCTCCTCGTTGCAGTTGGAGCTCGCCGGCCGATGCTGTAGAGGATCGCCTGGAGGTCACTGTGGGAGTATTGCTCGCTTACTCTCCAGTTCATGTCTTCCATAAGCGACGAGCTGCAGAACGTAATATCGATGATGGACTCCCGACCGTCTTTGCGGAATGTGCTGACATTCCCTCGTTGCACAGCCTTACATCCAGCTTCGTCAGAGCTTCAAGTAGACTGTGGTCCCTTGGATTAGTCCACTTACTTCCCCACTCCGTGGCCCAGGCGTTCACATCTCCTGCGATGACTACCGGCTCTCGTCCGACCAGCGTGTCGTTAAGTGCGTCCAACATCCTATTGGATTCTTCGTCAGTCCATCTAGGAGGTGCATAGCAGCTACAAACAAGTACTCCGTTGATTTTGGCAATCACAAAGCCGTCGTATGAGCACTCGACCAGCTGTTGGATGGGGAATCTGCCCATAACATGTATTGCCGCCATCCCTGCTCTATCTGTCACCCTTGTACTGTTACCGAAAGGAACTGGATACGGCTCCGCAATAATTGCAACATCGCACTTTGTCTCTGTCGTGGACTGCCATAACAGTTGCTGGGCAGTGTCGGAATGATTGAGATTCACTTGCGTGACCTGCATCCTTATTGGCCTGCCTTCGCCTTTTTGTACGCCGCGCATTTTAAGCCTCCCGTCCAATGGTCGTTTGAAACGACTCGTTTCTGTCCTCCAGATTGCACAGCACGCACCTGGGTTGCTTCGTGCAGTCCCTAGCAACGTGGCCGTTTCTGCCACATTTCCAGCACAGCTCGGATCTGTCAGGGCTCATGCATGCATGTATGTATGTATGTATGTATGTATGTATGTATGTATGTATGTATGTATGTATGTATGTATGTATGTATGTATGTATGTATGTATGTATGTATGTATGTATGTATGTATGTATGTATGTATGTATGTATGTATGTATGTATGTATGTATGTATGTATGTATGTATGTATGTATGTATGTATGTATGTATGTATGTATGTATGTATGTATGTATGTATGTATGTATGTATGTATGTATGTATGTATGTATGTATGTATGTATGTATGTATGTATGTATGTATGTATGTATGTATGTATGTATGTATGTATGTATGTATTTGTTTATTTGTTTATTTGTTTATTTGAAGTAGACATCAACAGACCAAGTTTAGGTCCTAATGATGTTAAAAACACAAAAAAAATACAATAAGAAACGATTACATAACCTCTTAACTGGAGTCAAAACAAAAAAAATAAATAAGTAAAAATAAAATAATTAAAGCTATACACTATCTTAACTACGTGTGTCAATTGTTCTAAAAACGGTAGAAAATCTCCGACGAAGTGCGTTCCGCGTCAGATGAAAATCGAAAATGGACGCCACCCTATTGAAGGTTCGCTGCAATCCGTGAATAGCGCTATTCAACCCATAGTTGGTGCGGCGAAAAGGAAGCCTGAGCATGGAGTTGTGACGCATTGGCCTTGGTTGGACGTTGATGCTAATTTGTTGAAGGATCCTTCCGCAGTCGATTCTTCCTTGTAGAACATCTGCAGCAGTTAAAGCTCTACATACATCTCTACGGACCCGCAGAGGCTCCATGTCGACCAACTGACACCGACTTTCGTAGCTAGGAAGACGAAAAGGGTCGCTCCAAGGAAGTCTACGAAGTGCGAACCGAAGAAAACGGCGTTGAATAGATTCGATTCGCTCGGCGCCATTATCATAGCATGGACTCCAGACCGCTGAACAATACTCCAGTGTCGAACGAACGAGGGAATAATAGAGCGATTTAAGGCAGTGAATGTCGCTGAAGTTCTTCGCAACCTTGAATATAAAACCGAGTGTCCTTGAAGCTTTGTCAACAACATACGATAAATGTTGCGTATACGTCAGTTTCGAATCCAGCTGAACACCTAGGTCTTTAACGCACTGCTTTCGTTCGATGGTTGTACCGAGAAGATGGTAGTTGAACAAAATTGGTTGTTTCTGACGTGAGAAGGTTATCACTGAGCACTTGGCCGGGTTGACCACCAACCGATTTAGAGTACACCAATGAGCAAAGGCATCAACCTGCGCTTGGAGGAAATGGCAATTGGCGGTTGAACAGATTCGCATAAAAATTTTCAGGTCATCAGCAAACGACAGGCGAGGCCCTCCGATAACATAGTGTACGTCGTTGAAGTATAAAAGAAATATCAACGGTCCCAGATGGCTACCCTGCGGTATCCCGGACATGGCGCAGAAACTCCTTGAACGTAGGTCACCCAAGGCAACTGTCAATTGACGCCCTGTGAGGTATGATCGAAACCATCTTAAAAGATTACCACCAACTCCTAGTCTGTCAAGTTTGGCGATCGCGATATCATGATTCAACTTGTCAAAAGCTGCCGTTAAATCTGTGTAGATCACGTCCGTTTGGCATCGAGCGATCATACCATCAGTGATGTACGACGTAAGGCACAATAAGTTTGTAGTTGTGGAACGCCCTGGTGAAAATCCGTGCTGGTCGTCACTTAACAACTGCTTGCAATGTGTAAAAAGTGAGTTCTTAACGACCAGTTCAAAAAGCTTCGATACAGCGCTTAACGATGTGATTCCTCGGTAGTTGTTCACGTCCCGCTTGCTTCTTTTTATATACCGGAAACATGTCCGCCATTTTCCAGCAATAAGGAAATGTACCGCTAGAGAGGGACATCTGGAATATCTGACGAAGTGGATACAGAAGAAAAGCCATGTTCTGTTTCAGAAAAACCGACGGAACCCCATCGGGCCCGGGCTTAAGCGAAGTTTTAAGGTGTAATGCCGCGTTCGAGATTGATTCTGAATCCACATCAACTACGCTGAGTGTTTGATTTGCCAAGGGAACATTGCCGGCGGCAGCGTGAACAGAATGACTGGTTAACCTCTCGTCTTCATAAACACTAGCAAATTTTACCGAGAACAGATCGCAAATTTCCTTTGAGTGCCAGCAGTTTCGCCATTATAGAACATGGATGAAGGTAAGCCTACTTCCTTACGTTGTTGATTAACATAGCTCCAAAAAGATTTCGGATGAGATTTGAGACGCCGTTGAACCCCACTCAGATAACGTTGAAAATGTGCACGACTGGTCCGTTTATACTCGTAGTTGAGTCTGCTATAGTGGCGTTTAAGCGACATGGTGCGGTGTTTCGTGAATCTTTTAAGAGCAGCCCTTTTAATCCGTTTTAGCGAGCGAAGAGCGTTCGTCATCCAAGGAACCCGAGAGTCAGTCTGAACAATCTTTTTGGGACGTGTCTGTCAATGACATAAGCCAAGACGTGGGAAAAGTTTGAGCAGCGATGTTAACGTCGGTCGAATCAAGAATGCTCTGCCAATCCAAACTAGATAAAACATCACCAATACTGCGATAGTCGGCTCTACGGAAGTCATATGACACAGTAGCAGGAGTGTCGACGAAGTCCCGAGCTAAAACGTCCTCGACAGCAACTATTAGAGAAGGATGGTGAGGGACATCCTTAACTAGAGGCACGGGAGCTGTAGAGATGAAGGGAGCAATATCTTGGCCACTCACGAAGCAGAGATCTAGAGAGCGATTATTCTCATTCACCACGTTGTTAACTTGGAATAGAGTTGCGGTACTGTAGCTGTCCAGAAGCTGAATAGCCCCTGCGTGGAAAGAGGAACGTTCATGGTCGGGACGGAGGAAGCCGCTGTGAGTTGGAGTCCATGCAATGCCCGCTAGGTTGAAGTCTCCCAAAATAATCATTTCATCATGGAGGGCAACCGTATTCGAAATAGCAGAAACAGATCGGCAGTGCGCATCAATTAGGTCTAAATCTCGAGTTAGATCCGGAGGAATGTACACCGCACAAAGGAATAGATTACGGCCTCTAAGCTGAATTGCTACCCAAACTTGTTCTACGGTGATCCAGGAATCGTCTTCAACTGCACTTGCTTTCAACCTGACACTAACTGCAACGAGAACACCACCGCCGGTCAATTTCCTACTGTTGTTTGTGTTCCGATCGCAGCGGAAAACTTCGTAACCATCTCCAAAAACATAACTAGAAACAGTCCTAGAGTCCAGCCATGTCTCGGTTAAGACTATAATGTCGTAGCAATGATCCATGAACGCTAACCGATAATCGTCAATAAGGCCGTTCATTCCGCCAACATTCTGGTAGTAGATTACAAGGTCCGAATTCCGACGTTCAAGGTTTGTAGCACTGGGAAAGGAAATACTATCAGAGCGGGAAGTGTCCGTTTGTTGACCATACTTGCCGTTGCTTGGAATTTGGAAGACCCCGTCTCCCAACTCAACCGCAGGACCGGGACGGCTGCTGGTCGCTGGCAGGTAGGGCTCGACTGCGTTGAGCGGAATAGGGGCTTCCTCAAGACTAGCGGCAATTGTGCGTCCCGGTATCCTGCTTGCAAAAGTTGATCGAAGCTGGCTAGACGATGAACTGGAAACGACGAACAAATCAGGCAACGAATTGTTCGAATCCACAGAGTACTTGCCTGTAGTAGAAGTTCGGAAGCACCCATCACCCAACTCAAACACAGGGCCGGGACGGCTGTTGATCGCTGGCGGGAGAGGCTCGACTGCGATGAGAGGGATGGGGACTTCCTTAGAGCATGAGGCAAGTGTGCGTCCCGGTGTAGAACAAGGTCGATGGCTATTTTCATTAGTATGATCACTCCGATCAGAAGCAATAGAAATGTTGAAATTGGTGTTGGAGGCAGCGCTGGAACACGGAAGCAGATCAGGCAAAGAATTGATACTAATAGAAGCATACTTGCCTGAAAGTGGTAGTTGGGAAACCCCACTACCAATCCCGACCGCAGGACCAGAACGACTCTGAAGGCAGGAAACAACGTCATTTTGATCACAGCAAACGCCAAGCGCGACTGGGTCAGGTGGCTTAGGGTTTCCCATAGTGCGACAGGCAGTGCGTTCTGGTTTACGATGATCCAACAAACAATCAGATCTCAGCATGCTGGATCCAGTCCGGAGATCGGAGTGGAAAATTGGGACGAACCCAGAGGAGAGATCACGATGGACGGCGTATCCATACGAGGTAACCATGAGTTTTTTGGACCATTATCTTCAAATTCACGGAACAGAATACCTCTTGGCCATGAATCCGAATTCAGTGCGACTTCGCGTAGTTTTGGGTCCATTCCGACTTTGTACGATATGAAGTTCATACGGCTCGTGTCGAAGCCTCTTTTCACAAGCGGAACAACCTTTACCGAATCTTCACTCTGCACATGTATGTATGTATGTATGTATGTATGTATGTATGTATGTATGTATGTATGTATGTATGTATGTATGTATGTATGTATGTATGTATGTATGTATGTATGTATGTATGTATGTATGTATGTATGTATGTATGTATGTATGTATGTATGTATGTATGTATGTATGTATGTATGTATGTATGTATGTATGTATGTATGTATGTATGTATGTATGTATGTATGTATGTATGTATGTATGTATGTATGTATGTATGTATGTATGTATGTATGTATGTATGTATGTATGTATGTATGTATGTATGTATGTATGTATGTATGTATGTATGTATGTATGTATGTATGTATGTATGTATGTATGTATGTAGGCATGTATGATATGTATGTATGTATGCATGTATGTATGTACGTAGGCTATTTATGTATCAGTATCTATGGATGTATGCATGACATGATACGTATGTATGTGCATGATATGACAGAGTATGTACAGACTAGATGTATTGCATTGTATGACATGATCATGTATCAGACATGACTAGGTATGGACTAGTATTGTATTGTATGCAGATGCATGTACTGTATGTGACTGACATGTATGTAGGGACTGTATTAGACATGTACAGATCAGGATATGACATGATGATGTGACAGTATCAGTATGCATGTAGTGTGATGTATGTATGGATTGTGATGTAGACAGACAGATATGATCAGTTGCATTGTGACTGATGACAGACTGACATGGACTGGATGATGTAGTATCAGATTGTGATCATGACGGACGAGACTGTGATGGACGGCATGTACAGACTAGTATTAGTATTATGATTGTGATTGTAGACAGATTGTGATTGGATCAGATTGTGATGTGACAGGATGTATGATTGTGACAGAGATTAGACAGTATCAGATTGTGACAGATCGTATGATCAGATATGCACAGTGACAGATTATGATGATTATGTGACAGGACAGGATTGTGATGTATGACAGATCAGACATGACTGGATGGATCAGACAGATTGCAGGTCAGATCAGACTGATGTGACTGTGATGTGACAGACATGATATGTACGGACTAGATCTGTGATGCATAGGACAGATTGTATCAGAATGATCAGACAGGACAGACATGATAGATCATGACAGATGTACAGATGGATGTGACTGTGATTGCATCAGACTGCAGTGATCAGACAGATTGACAGACAGACAGTGATCAGACAGACAGATTGGCGATTGATTGGACAGATCAGGACATGACTGACAGACTAGGATCAGATCAGACTGGTGACAGATCAGATCAGACGATCAGACAGACAGACAGATCAGACTGTGATCTGACAGGATCAGACAGACAGATTAGATCAGACCAGACTAGACTGGTGACAGATCAGGACTGTGACATGACTGAGACAGACAGATAGATCAGACAGATTGTAGATCAGTGACAGATCAGACTAGATCAGATCAGATCAGATCAGACTGGACACAGACAGACTAGGACAGATCAGATCAGATTGTGATCAGAATCAGACGATTCGATGATCAGACAGATGTGACTGTGGATCAGATTGCATTGCGACTAGACTGGACAGACAGGTGATTGCATTGCATCGCATTGACTATGATTGTGACTAGATCAGACTGATTGACAGATTGCAGATTGTGACAGTATTTGGACAGATTGGACATGGACAGATTGCATGTACAGACAGATTGACGATTGTGACAGATTGCGACAGACAGATTAGACTAGACAGATTGTGACTAGATTGGACAGACAGATTGTGATCAGATTGCATTGGATCAGGACTGTGACAGATAGACAGACAGATTGAATGGATGGGACAGATTGTCAGATGTGGTCAGACTAGACAGGACAGATTGTGACAGATTAGACAGGATTGTGACAGACATAGATTGTGATCAGATTGGGACAGACTGTGACTGTGACTGACTAGATTGTCAGATTGACAGACTGTGACAGATCAGACTGTGACAGATAGACAGGATTAGACTAGATAGACACAGGACAAGATCAGGATTGTGACAGATTGTAGACTGTATCAGATTATGGACAGACAGGATCAGACAGACGACAGACTGTGATTGTGATAGGAGACTAGGATAGATTGGTGACAGACAGATTGAGACTGTGATTGGATTGTGATTGTGACTGTGATCGGACAGACGGTGTGACAGACTGTGATTGTGACAGACTGTGGACACAGACAGATCAGACTAGACAGATTGTGCATCTCAGACAGATCAGACTAGACTGTGACCAGACTGTGACTGACAGATGTGACAGTATCAGACAGATTGTGATTGCAGGACGACTGACTTGTGACAGACAGACGGATTGACAGACAGACTGATCAGACCAGACAGATGGCAGGATTGTGACAGACTGTGATGGTCAGACTGTGACTGTGATCAGACTGCAGACAGACAGATCAGATCAGATTGGTATCAGACAGATCAGACTGTATTGCATCAGACAGACAGGACAGGACAGACAGATTGCACGATGACAGACTAGATTGATGGATCGAGATCAGATTGGACAGACAGATTGATGATGGCTGTGACAGATTGCATCAGATCAGACTGTGATCAGATCAGACAGACAGACAGACAGACTGGACAGATCGTGACATGACAGACGTGCGATATGACAGATTGTGACAGATCAGACAGACAGACAGATTGTGACAGATTGCAGATCATGATCAGATATCAGATTGCGACAGATCAGGTTTGTGAACAGATCAGGACGATCAGGATTTATGGTGTGCACGCACGTATGCATGTACGCATGTATGTATGCACATCATGTGTATGTATGTATGTATGTATGTATGTATGTATGTATGTATGTATGTATGTATGTATGTATGTATGTATGCAGCGATTCCACGGGAAAAGAATAGAGTTGAATAAAAAGTTTTGCTCAAAATCGCATGGTATATTCTTCATTAAAAATAATTAGATTATATTTTTATTTTTTTATTAGGGCGACGATGTTCGGTATAGGGTTACCAATCGTCAATTTTCGAAATTTTTTATTTCTAAAATTATTACCTTTGCACCACTGGATCGATTTTCAATGTATTTTTATGAATTGAAAGCTTAGTCCTTTTATTTTTTATTAAAAATGTTGGTTAAGATAATTGTTGTACTCACATTTTCTAAAATGGTCCAAATATTGGTTTTTATGATTTTTGAAATGTTGGACTACAACAACTATTTATTTTTAAATATTTTTTACGAAAATTCAAATATTTTTACATAATATATTAAAAAACTAGAAATGTTCATTTAGCCATTTTTGAGTTACATTTCCAACTACCTTTTTTGCTTATCTTGAGAGATACGCGTATTTCGTCTACAATGTGCAGACTTCTTCAGTGTCATGTTCTAATACTGAAATAAAGCTCGACTTTCGACTGTAATTATATTCGACTCTCGACTATCTAGTATTAGTATATGACACTGAAGAAGTCTGCACATTGTAGACGAAATACGCGTATCTGTCAAGATAAGCAATAAAGGTAGTTGGAATTAAACGGAAATTACTAATCTCTCATCCCATTTTCTAGTTACAGGTTTTCCACTAAACAGCTCACACACTCCAGGGTTCATCATTTGTACATTATTGTTTGACAACCACTGTACATTATTGTTTGCCAACCGCTGTAGAACCGCTTTTGTGCAAAATCAAGTCAGAAAAGATGAGGAGCTTTGTGTTTTCATTAAAGTGGCAGCAACATCTTCTTCAAACATTCTTCCTCGTACACCTTGGCGTTAATTGTACCATTCGTAAAAAAAAGTCCGTCTTTGTTCTGCAGAATCCAGTTCAAGTCCCGGTCGGGTTGGCTGTCACCCGGTTTCCTGCCGGATCGGGGCAAATCTTTCACGAAAAGGGTCTAATCGAATTTTTCTATTACATTTTTGATACTGATGGGGCTCACTTTCACCCGTTTTGCCCGATTCTGTTGTACATGACACACTTTTCCGAGCACCAAATGTGCAGAATTTTCTTTCACGAGTCCAGATCAATTCGACTCATCCTCGAAACAATCCACTGTAAAGAAACCAATCGACTGTTCAATTGTTATTGACATGTAAACAAACATGTGTTTGGGAAACTAGGAGAATTTAAAATTTAACACTTCATTTAAATTTTCCTAGTTTCCCAATCACAATCGATCTACTAATACGCTCAAAAAAGTTTTTTTTTTAAAATAGTGTTTAAAAAAAAGTGAAAGTGAAACATGTGTTATCCCTCTGCTACGCTCAGTGGATCAGGCAAAGTGTCAACAACCGGTGTTTAATACTCTCTTTCTTTGTCGTTCAATGATCGCTACTGGACACTCACAGCGATAGGGTTGTCCATAAACCAGGCAGCGACAAAGGCAAGCCAGGGTGAATGGGTCTTATGTTTTCAATGCTCAAAAGCTACAAGATGAGACCAGGCTATACAGATCGCTAAGGGAGGGAGGTATGGAGACTCCTTTTGAGTCCGAAGTAACGGTATCAATATAACTAGTATTGAGAACTTCTTACACCATGCATGCACTTTAACACCAACAGAAATACATGAACAATAACCTTAAATTACAAAAAAATAAACAGAAATTACATAAATAAGAGGTAAAATTCGTCTCGTATCCTAAGTATGACGTCAGATTAACTACTTGCTGTTGGCCTATTTTTGTGGTAATAATGTGTTTTGGCGGCAACGGCTACGCTCATTAGAGTGATATAGTTTTACTGTCGTATTTTGCTCTTGGCGATTTCGGTTCGATCATGAGAACGTAACAGCGCGGATTCTTGTTCTGATTCCTGATGACCAGGTGTTGCCTCTGGTCTGCTCACGGGTTGATGGGGCAACTGCAAAATGGCGACGAGACACAACAATTGTTGTTCCAGGACAAAGCTATTTCTTTACTACCGAGCCTACTTTGCCGACGTTAATGGCACATTAACCAGGTTGTACTAATATTTTTTTTTTCAACACTATTAATAGCTAACTCCTAAATGGACATTCACACGTACTTAAGCTTGAGTAAATTAGCACGACGCGCACTGTGGCTATTCCGTTGTACGATATCGACAGTTCTAATTTTATGCCTTCCAATACGCCAAGCCAATATTCGCCAGAGCATAAGACACAAGCGAACCCGAATTTTGCCGTATTTACCTATTTTTCCTTCCCTCATTTGCCTATCCCCTGCCCAATTTATGGAAAACCCTTTCGGGTGAGTGTCTTTGACGTTCCGATTGACGAGAGCAATGAGAGTGAGAGGTGCTTTATGACAATACAAAGGTGTGGGAAAGCGGTCATATATATGGGGTAGTAGGGGGGGTAGCTTTCGAATTGACATAGTGAAACCACCGGTTATACATGTCACCGTAAAAGACATTAACAAAATTGAAGAAAAATTAGTTTTAGACCAAATTCGTTAGGTTTATTTTTTTGAAGATAGTTACAAATGCTTTGATTTAATTTTACAAATTAATGCAATGCTCTTCATCTGTCAACAAAAACCTTTTAACAATAATATATAATTTAAAACAAGTATAAGACTGTGCTCGTGAAATTGGCTCTTCCCGATTGTACCAGGTTTTTTTATTTCCAGGTTATTTTAATTGTAAGACTATTGATGGCGATACTATATTTAGTTTAATTGTTGTTATGCTTTTTGAAGCGATTTATATTTTTGATAGATAACGTACGACTACCCAGGTAACCAATTAGCATTAGCATATGCAGTAAATCAACCCCGAATCTGCAATTCAGATGCTACAAGCTTTATATTAGCATTATATCAGCATCTTGAATGCTATCTGTTGTGAATTTGGATTTCAAATGCTACTCAAATGCTTGTAGCCTGTAATAAGCATTTAGAATGCAAAACAGTATTAATTAAGCATTATCTTAGCATTGCAGTAAAGCAGCCGTATATTGGGCCAAAAGCGGCATTTATGTTGCATTTGAGGCGCCTTTATTGCTTGATAGGCTGCCGTAAAGACGCTTTGGAACTGCTTGTTGGTTATTTGGGTAATCATCAATCGTATTATGTAGCCAAATGAACTGTGACTGACATCTTTTAATTTTTTCCATTTCAGAAATGAAATCCAAAATACGTTAGGGAACCAAATAAATCATCGAAAATGGATTGGTCTACTGGCGATTTGGTATGGTTTGATCCGGGACTTGGTCATCCACTTCCAGGTGAAATTCTGGAAGTGCATCGTGCCGCCCAAATAATCATCGTTCAAGCACTAATCAATGGAAAGGTAAGTACTGGAGAATACTGGAGAAAAATATACATATAAACATATTCCCTTCAAATTCCGTATGTTTAATATGTTAAAACTATCCTTTGAATAATTGGCAACCTATGAACATCATCTGGATAACATCCAGAAACGTTATTCACAACCTATTAAATGACTTAATCCTACGATTAGACTTGGAACGGTTACTCGCGGTTTACCCGAGGTTAAAATAAGTGTAATTTTAGGGGATGAGTTGAACAGAGGAACAAGTCGCCAGCACTAGAACTTTGTGCTATATGGTCAGGGTTCCCATTTTTTGTTTGGCCGGTTGTGGTTACCATTGAGCGACAAGATGTCGGAACAAAACTAACACAAACTAATGAATAAAGAACAAAACACAAGCAGATTTAATTCCAATACTAAACATTTGGAGGAACTGCATCTAGCAAAGATCGCGAGACCCCAACACATATCTTTTAGAAACATAAGGCTGTCTTCCTTGGGCCTTTAGGGCATTCAAAAGTCCCAATCTAGCGGCGTCATTATCCGTACATTGCCAGACTACGTGATCAATGTCATCATATTGGTTTCCACACCGGCAAAGATTGCTGTTTCATCGACTGAAGAGCCTCAATCGAACTGAGGCTGTCAGAGAAGATGAAGTAATGGTCTGCGGGCATGTTTGAAATCAGGACAAGGTTTCTGAAGTTTGTGGAGCTTTCATTAGAGACACCGAAGCCAGCAGATCCATTGAGGCGAGACCCATCAGTGGCAACTCTTTTGACCGAATTGACGTTTTGATACTTTTCGGTAAAAATGCGCGGAATAATAATAGAACGAAGTTATCCCGGAATACCATGAGTTTCATGGAAAAATCACAATAAATTGAGGAACTGCTATAGGTGAAGTGAGCATGGTCGTGAGTGTAGCATGGAAGACACATATCCGACGATATGTAGTGGTAAATTCTCGCAAATCAAGATTGCGTTTACAGCCTGAAAATTTCTTCAAATTTTCTTTTTACTAATGCGGGATTCATTCCACATTTGATAAATATTATTAGCGAGAGCTCCTAGAACTGATTCTAGAGAGGTTTCACTCCTGCAAGAACTTTAAGACTCATGTTATGCGTTGACTGCAGACAGCGAAGACAAAAACGCAGACAACGATTTTGAATTTGTTCCAATTTTATAAGGTGACTTTTTCTGGCTCAGAGAAAGCAAAAAAACATACTCTAGGAATAAGAAAATAGTTGATTTAAAAGAGTTACAAAGTCTCCCGGATTGAAACTCAACCAAGTGCCACAATTTTAATGATGAAAATGATCCTATTAGATCTCGTACGAAACCGATCGCTTAACGATCGATAATAGGGCCGACCGTAGGTAGCAAACCGATGTCCAAAAACACCGCACCCGGTCAGCCAATAAGATTGGAATTGTTCTATGATCAGTCTACAATAAACCGTACGAACAACACTGCGTTTAACGATACGTCGCGCATTTTTTTAAACCTACCTAAAGTGCGAAATAAAGACTCTTAAAACTAATTCCAGTTGCCAGTTCAGTTTTATCGAGAGCGCGTTATCCGACGATTAGTACCCTAATTAAGTTCGCGAAAGAACATTTTTGGTCCGATTCGAACCGGATCGTCGGGAAACGCGAAAGTGAAGTGGAGAATGGCTGCGTGATTGCTGATTATTCTCCACGAGGGAGAATAATAGGACACGGGCGTCATAATTTGAGTGCTGCTGCATTCATCTCTTCGTGATCATCGTTCCTGCTGGATGACGTGAAGCTGCATCGGCGTTTACAGACAGGGTTGGACAGATTTGCGGATCAGGATAAGTACTGAGGGCAGGTTTGTCTGTGGCGCGGATCTTTGTTGCATGTGAGATCGCCGCCAATTAAAGTGGGTTGAGCCTATTGCATGTGGATCATTTTAATAAAGATTTCTCAAACTGCTTGCATGAGAAAATTGTGTCGTCCATATTATTCTTGCTGAGTTGAGCCTTGATCAGTCCGCCAATTCTGTTGGCTTTGTCTGCTTTGTAGGTCGGTTTGCTTCTATTCCCATTGAATAACGCCATTGTGCAGTCCAGAACCGTGTGGTCGATTTGAGTTTCACTTTGAGGAAAGCACTTACGTTAATTAATTATGCCAGTAAATGATTATCTTCGATTGCTTTGTAAGCAGGAACAAATGCTACGAATTTCTCTTGATAATTTGAGGGACTTTGTGAGCGCTAACCAAGCCGATGCAGATCGTCAGGGGTTGGACTTACGCTTAAAAAGGCTGGATGAAATCTGGGAGAAATTTGTCGACATACGGATGCGAATCGAGTTAGTGACGGATGATGCTGAAGATGATGCTATTTCATCCAATACGAAAGAAACAGAGGAGGTCAAGCAGCAACGACAAATCAACCAACAGAAGCAGCATGACCTTAAGAATGCAAAGGTTATTAAAACATCGAGAATACAGTCTACCAACTGAAGAGAACCATGCTCGGATTGCTTCCTACAGAGTTATCGCGTTCGTTGCAGGTGCAACCGCAACAACCGGTTGGTGTATCACAGTCCAAGGTAAAGCTTCCAGAATTGAAACTTACAACCTTTAATGGGAGGATATCTGATTGGGTAACATTCCGAGACACTTTTAAGAACCTGATCCACAATGATAATAATCTCTCCAACATGGATAAGTTTATTTATCTTCGAACATCCCTCACCGGGCATGCACTTCAGGAAATAGCAGCGATCGAGATTTCCTCAGTTAATTCTGCGATTGCGTGCACGCTAAGATCAGTTTACCCAAATATGGGTAAAGAATACCCATAATCGCGAAAAGTGCACATACCCATTTATGGGTACGTTTCTACTTACCCATAATTGAGTATTTTTTCCCATACAAATTTACTCAAATATGGGTAAAGTAACTTTACTCATAAATGAGTATGTGCACATTTTTTCAAGTATGGGTAAACTGAGCTTAGCGTGTGCGATACATTGGAAGGCGCGTTCGAAAACAAAAAGCTGTTGGTGATGACTCATTTGGATTCTTTGTTCGCTCTTGAGCCACTCCGCCAAAAGACCTTCGAAACGTTGAGCAAGCTAGTCAACGGTTTGAAAAGAACCTTCAAATGGTCACCAAGATTGGGGAAAATACAGAAGGCTGGAGTACGCTGCTGCAGTAAATGCTCTGCAAGTTTCTGCATTCCTCAACGTTGAGGCAGTGGGAGTCTCATTACAACTCCAAGGAAGTTCCCAACTACAGAGATATGATTAAATTCGTGAAATACTATTGTTCAGTATTACAGTCCATCACTCTTGGAAAGCAGTTTCAGGCCGAAACAAAGAAGTCTGTTCGTCCATCTAGTAGCCATCCTGGGATCCAGTAAACAGGTAGCTGTCCATTTTGAGGAGAATCTGCTCATTCCGCCTTTAAATGCATGAAGTTTTTGAAGATGCGGATTTCCGAAAGGGTTGATGCCGTGAAGAAACACTTGCTTTGTTTGAATTGTCTGTCGTCAGGACACATCGCACGATTTTGTACTCGTGGCTCGTGCTTCCATTGTGGTCAACGTCAACACTCGTTACTTCACGCAAACTCATCGACCATCGCGAGTTCATCAGCTAAATCTGGACAGCCATCTGGGAATCAGCCGTTAAAGAAAACACAAGGACAGAACACGCAATCACCACAAGCTAAGTCTACATAAATTGATCACTCAACACACACCCAGCCAATTCAAAACGGGCACAAAAATCCACAGAATTCCACACAGGCAGATAATAATCATTCACACATTTCTGCCACAGACCGCCCCAGTACAAGCCTTCACAGTACTCCGCTCGCCACTATACGACACGTACCTCACAACGTTTTACTTTCTACCGCTGTCGTTAATCTGTACGATCAGTTCGGTAACTCTTTGCTCGCTCGAGCGTTGCTGGACTCAGGGTCACAGCGATGCTATATGTCTGAAAATTTATCTCAAAGACTGAAGTTCAAACAGACTCGTGAACACCTACCAATCGTTGGAATTGGTGGATCACGGAGTGCATCGACCCAAGCAGTTATCACTGAAGTTCATTCTCTCGTCACGAAATACGTTAAAAAACCTCAAGTTCCATGTGTTACCACGAGATACCGTTGATCTTCCATCACAAAGTGTCGATATTAGTTGCTGGAATATGCCGAAGGAGCTTATCTTAGCCGATCCGACGTTTCATGAGTCGAGTGCAGTCGATTTGATATTAGGAGCTGAAGTATACTTGGAGCTAATGATTGCTGAGCGTCAAATCAAACTGGGCGATTCCGGTCCGATTTTGCAGAACACTTTGCTTGGTTGGATTGTCGCGGGAGGTATTTCCAGTAAAAAAGACTGGCGCGATTCTTTGAGCTAGAATCATGTCGCACCACTAGCTCATTATTACTGGAGGAGTCAACGTGCGAGAAATATTGCGAGAGAACAACGGTGAGAGACGCAGCTGGTAATTTTGTCGTTCAATTGCATAAAAAACCGTGCATGATTGATCGACTAGGAGATGCACAGACCATTGCAACTCGTCGCTTCATGGCACTGGAGCGAAGATTGAACGCTGATCCGACCGTCACGAAAATATACATTGAATTAATCGACGAATACCTAAGGATGCAACTTATGCGAGAAATTTCACCACGAGAGCTAACCACCTTTCCGGTAATCTACTTTTTACCACACCATGCTGTGCATAAGCCCGACAGCACGACAACAAAATTGCGGGTCGTGTTCGACGCATCATGCGCAAGCACCTCAGGAGTGTCCTTAAACGACACTCTTATGGTAGGTCCTGTAGTACAGGAGGACTTGATATCCATCACTCTGCGGTTTTGACTACGGAAGTACGCGATGACAGCAGACGTCAAGAAAATGTATAGAATGATCAAAATGCATCCAGGATGAAAAACATAATTTTCTTATCGCCACTGATACAATTCTCTACGATTTCTACGTAGATGAAATGCTTAAAAGTGTTGACAGCCTTGAAGAGGGCTTTCGAAAGATCTGATTCACGTTCTTGGTACTGCTGGACTCACTTTGAGGAAGTGGACTTCGAATTCCCGAGACTTTTTGGATCGGATACCTCCATACCTTCGAGAGGAACGCTCATTATTGGACCTTGAACGGTCGAGCCCCACCGTTAAAACCCTTGGAGTAAAATGGGAACCTCGATCGGACATCCTTCGGTTCACTTAACCTCAGTGGAACCCTGCTACGGAGATTACCAAGATAGTTATCCTGTCCGATTTTGCGAAACTTTTCAACCCGTAAGGCCTTATTGGACCCAGCTTAGTTCCAGCTAAGGTATTTCTGCTGGAACTTTGGAGAACAAAGTGTTCTTGGAACGATGTTCTTCCTGATGAGCTTCAAGCTCGGTGGAGAGAATTTCGAAAAGGCTTGGAGAACTTAAACCATTTGCAAGTTCCTCTTTGGGTTTGCTTTTGGAAGCAACACGATTTCCGCCGAACTTCACATGTTTTGTGACGCATCAAAGAAGGCATACGGTGCCTACATCTTCTTGAGATGCATTTCGTTCGATGGCACAATCACATCCATGCTGCTCACTGCAAAATCTCGAGTGGCTCCACTCGAAGATCTAGAGAAGAAACGAAAACAAACTTCTATTCTTCTAACTATAAATTAGAAGAAAAATTAGTAATCTCCATTTAATTCCAACTACCTTTGCTTATCTTCGACAGATACGCGTATTTCGTCTACCATGTGCAGACTTCAGTGTCTCGTACTAATAACTCGATTTTCTATTCTTCGCCTAGAGCTTTCGTCTGCGCTTACTGGAGTATATCTGTTCGAGAAGGTCGCCCAAAGTATCAAAATTACTGCGCAACCGTATTTTTGGACTGACTCAATAATCGCTAAGTGTTGGATCGCTGCCCCTCCATCACGCTGGACCATATTCGTCACTGGCTTGACTGGCGTGTACTGGTGTATTCGATCACGCCTTGACCTACCCCGCATGGGGATGCTTGGCAAAAGTCTGTGTTTCCTGTTTCGGAATACTACCTCAAAATGCCCTCCGCTCAATTTCAAACTACTTCTATTCAATTTTCACAGCCTGCCGTGAGCTAACGGAACTATAAATACTTTCTCTTCACAACTTTGTTCTAGCAAAAAAAAAAAAATGCTGTCTACTCCTAGAGCCTCATGGTGATGAGAAATTATTTCCTTCTCAAAAACAACATCATCACAAATCGTTACCCCGTGTATGGGAGAATACAAGGAAAGAACAATATCAAGTGTATTGTAGTATTGTTTGGTCCCCTTATATGAAAAAAAAATAAAGAAAGAATAGAGTCAATCCAAAAACAGTTTTTATTATATGCACTGCGTAAGCTAGGATGGACAGTAGGCCATCCGTTATTTTGAAAAATATTGCCAAGTCAAGAATTCCACCTCTTGAAATGTTCGTCTTGACTAGAAAACAAACATCCTGAAATTTGAAGATCGTACGTTGACGTTAAGTGCTCCCCCAACGGGCCTGAAGAAATGGTAGTACGGGTGACTACCCACGCGGTGGCAAGCACACTACTGTAGTGTATGGTCTTGCAGGTCGACCAAGACCAGTGTCGTCAGGTTGATAACATTTTATGTTTGTTTGTTTTGTATCATCAATGTTGTTTGTGACACTTTATCATCACTACACCAGTTTTTAGGTACAACCACTAGATTTAAAATATAAAGCAGTCTACTGCGCTTTCATTAATCGCATCACTTACCATAGTGAATACATGATCTATAAATAAACCTGCCTCACTAACACAAATATCTATCCCTTCCCTTGACAATTGTGGACACGGTCTCTATCTAACGATTGTCAAACTAATCATCCTTCCCCCCCCCTCCCCAAAGACCGCGTGGACGTGGCCGGCGCCCGGTACTGATCTATAAATAGAATGAACTAGGTGAACTGAGGTGAAACTGGTGTACTGATGATAAAGTGTCCCAAACAACATTGATGATAAAAAAACAAACAAACATAAAATGTTTTACATACATATATTCACCGTGCGAGGAGTAACGATTATGATGTAGAAGGAGATGTTCGCTCAACAGGCCTGTTGAAGTGGCGGACTTAGTCCGTGCTTCGACCTACCCCGCAGTGGGATGTTAGGCAAAAATGTCGTTGGTTCGAGTACCACTGTACACATGCCCTTTTCGCTCAATTTCCTAAAAAACATCTGTTATATTTCCAAGCCTGCTGCACACTAGCGGAATTATCAAAACTTTCTCTTCTAGAAAGTTAGCTAGAATGAAAGATATATTCTAGCCAAAAAAACATTGTTGATCACTCTTGGTGCCTCATGGTGATGAGCGAACATCTCCTTCTACATCATAAAGTGTTATCAACCTGACGACACTGATCTTGGTCTACCTGCAAGACCATACACTACAGTAGTGTGCTTGCCACCGCGTGGGTAGTCACCCGTACTACCATTTCTTCAGGTTCGTTGGGGGAGCACTTAACGTCAACGTACGGTCTTCAAATTTCAGTATGTTTGTTTTCTAGCCAAGACAAACATTTCAAGAGGTGGAATTCTTGACTTGGCAATATTTTTCAAAATAAGGGATGGCATCTCACAGCATATGAGGCACGTTGTATGCTGATCAATATTTAAACTTTAAAAGAACGTCGGGATTATGCTAAGGTCTTGTTTGTTAATGATTTGGTATCACAACGTATTGACTCAACTGATCTTTTGTCAAAGCTAAATTTATATGCTCCCACTCGACAATTACGCAATCGTAACCTATTCGCAGTAGATCCATAGACTAACTCTAAGACCAGTAGGTCCCATACAAAAACGATTTTTTTCTTGGCTCAGTCAGTACTAGAACATCGTCCCAAGCTCGGTCCCAAGCTCAATAATGCACCCCTTATAATGAACTCACATGAACACACTCTCAAATACTCTGTCAAAATAACACAGCAAATCAAAACAAAGGCGCAAATATGTATAACAAGGTGCTGGCTTCAAGGTGTAATTCGGACCAAGGGGTTCTACAACAGTGAACCAATTTCAAATCGCTAGTTGCATATTGATTGTTGGTAGATCGTCATCGTACAAATTATGCTAAATTTGGACCGCTGAACCGCATGATGATTGTATATAATCAGCATTGTGAAATGATTGACTTTAATACACCTAGGACAAAATTGAAAAAATATTTTAACACTCTGAGAAGTAATAGAACATAGGCATTTAATTTTAGTATAAGGATGTATCCATGTAAGAATTATCCATGTAACAAAACGGTCTACTATTGTTTGACGTCAAATATATAAATAAATAAATAAATAAATAAATTTGGAATCGTTGGTCAACTCAGTAACTGTCGAATTTGCACGCTCGCACAAAGTGGACCAGGCAACGGAACAATCTCTTCGTCGGAACCATGGTGCTGTTATGTGAGGACAACATGCCTCCTCTCAAGTGGCGAATGGGTCGAGTCATTGAGATTCACCCAGGTAAAGACGGAAACATCCGTGTTGTCATGGTTCGCACGAAGGACGGAGAATTTCTTCGAGCGATTTCTAAAGTGTGTGTCCTGCCCATACGGGACAACGATGCGACAACAACATCTATGGGCGGAGAGCATTAGCTCTTTCGTCATCAAGCGCCACCCATCAGCGCGGCGGAGGCCGTTGAGACTCCGCGTCCCAGTTTAGTTTTTGTTTTTCATATCATGGTCAAAAAGCTCAGAGAATGTTTGTAATCCATAGTCTAGTTCATCCACCGCGCTCATCCGTTTGCCATCCTGTTTCGAGGCCCAGAAGTCCGATGAATTACACCGTACGTGCTGAAGTCAAGAATTAAGATGTAGTATTGAAGAATCGCTTCTGTACACCCAGAACCTATCCAAGGAACTGTCTGTGCCAAAAATCGTCGGTGGCGCATAGGCGCCTGCGGAGGCGGACGTAATGTGGGCATACCAAGTCCACTATGTATCGAACCAGATCCTAAGGCATTTGAAAGTTAATGATTGGGTAATGTTTCTGCCCACGAAAATAGTAACTAGAAATAAGAAGACACGAAAATATGTTATCTAGGGAATTTTGCAATGACCCTTGAAAGTTGACGGCATGTGAGCCTCTCTAAGAAACCACACTGTCGTCAGCAAGTTGTCTCAGCGTGAATTGTTCTGCCAAACAATTGTCAACATCTTTGACGTAAAAGTTAAGTAAGGCTTTGTGCACAAATAACGTAACGCGTGAAGGGGGGAGAGGGGGGTTGAGCAACCGTTACTTATTGTGACATATGGGGGAGGGGGGGTTTTAAAATCGTTACGTAACAAAATAACCAATTTGAAATATAAATCAAAAGTGAAAGCCAATTGAAAATAAATAAAATTTCCTGCGTGCCAAGCTAAGTAACAAGTAGCGAAGGGTTAATTGATACTAGTTAAGAACCATGTTTAAATTTTTTGCGAAAACCCCACTTTCAATGCGTTAAATGAAAGCTTTCAATCATTTTTTTGAAGAAAAAAATCAAAACTGAGCCAAAGCTTTGTTTTTATATTATTAATCACGTTTGCCATAACTGGAACACTGCACCAATTATCGGCATAGTTTTAAATTTTGGTTCCTTTGGTGGCCAATCGCATGGATTCCTTATGGGAGTGGCCATAATAAAAACACATTTATGGCTAAATGGAGCAAGAAAGCTGAAATTTTATGGAAAATGGAAGTTTTTCTTTTGATTTCAGACCAAACTCTTAAGCTTCGATTAATGGAGACGTACTATTTAAATGTGATCTTCTGAACGAAAGGTATCTTATGACGATTTGTATCACCAATTGGCTCAATTGTCCATAAACGGTACATCTACATGCTGAGAAATGTATTGTTCTGTATAAATTCAAGCAACTGACTCACGGCTTACCCATAATTTTCATTTATTCAAATAATACGGATTTTGTTTGAACCAACAATAAATTTTGTTGCTTCTAAAAGCGCTGTAAAGAAGGCTTCTCTTGAAAACAAAAAGCACTTATTTTTGAATCAAAAAATAAGATTTTTGGAAACAATACACCTCTGCATTAATTAGACCAAAGCGGTTGAATTGAAAAAAAAAGTTATTTATATTGGAACCATTCAAATAATAAGCAATTTTGTTAAATTTGTTGTTGATTGTTGAATCTACAAAATTATTTTGTTGAATCAATAATTATTTCTGTGGAAATATTAATTGATTAACAATATTGTTGTTTATCTTTATTTGAGAGACCTTCAGCTGGTGGCTGGTTCGTCTTTGACGCTTTAACAATATTGGATTCGATAAGAAATTTTGTTTGTGATGATATATCATTGCATTATACTAAAACAATTTGTAGTTTGATTTAATACACAGAAAATGTTGATTCTATTCCTTGCGTTCAATCACCCAATATTCCCCTGCGTGTAGCCTACATCAAATGCACTTGATACTGCCCCTTTTGTTTTATGTTTTTTGCAGTCATGAATTAGTCGTACACAGCCCTAATTCATGCACTGCACTGATTAAACGGAAAACTCTGATTGAGATATTTAAAAAAAAAAATTAATAATAATTAGATTATAAAAAATTGCAACAGGTTAATAGAATGCATTGCATAAAATACTGTTGCAATCTTTTCACTAGATTTAAGTGATATGAGCAAAAAAAAATTGTGATACTTTAAATAATTGAAAGACATTTGAGTGAACTTTTTGAACTAATATTTGTAACAGTTTTAAAAACATTCAGTAACCTGAATAAATGCAATACAATGAGTACAATGTTTTTCGTAATCTTTATAATTGCTTTAAGTTACTTAAATGACATTAATTGACTGATGTTTGCCATCTTTACTAATTTCAAGTTACCGAAATGAGATTTAAACATTAAAACCACCTCAATTACAGTTTTTGAGATGATTTTATAACAATTGAGAAGTAGGGGGGGGGGTCCGTGAGCGTTACGTAATTAAAGGGGGGGTCTAGTCACGCGTTACTTATTGTTACATAGGGGGGAGAGGGGGTCCAAAATCCCGGTTTTCTGCGTTACGTAATTTGTGCACAAAGCCTTAGGATAATTGGTTTACCAGGCTTATTATTAGCCACTCAAGCGTTGCAATGTTGTTTTCAAGAAAGGAATTAAATAAGTCCAACAACCGTATGGGAGATTCCATTTGATCATATCGCATCCGGGAGAAGAGGGGCTGTTCATAAACCACGTACTCATTTTTGAAAATCTCAGACCACCCCCCTCCCCCCTCGTAGACTTTTCTCCATACATTTTTTTGAATTTTTGTATGGAGCGTAGACTTTGGTCAAAACCCCCCCCCCCCTCCCCCTAGAAAAGTCTACGTGGTTTGTGAATAGCCCCAGACTTACTTGAAGAAAGAAGAGCTATGGAGAATTCCAGCATTGTGAATGGTCTGTCCTGAATGCCACCGTTTAGAGACATTTCTCGGAAAATTTGTTTTGTTGTGACAAAATCCGGACAGACGAAAAGCTTTGAAAGCGTCAGATTTTTGTAAAAACAAATTTGTGCATTCATCGTCCCACCAGGAGTGGCTGGTTTCATTTTGAAAGCTGCACTTGGAAACTTTTCCTTTTATATGCTTCAAATGATTTTGTAGATCAGATCACCAAGGAATCGATATGCTTCCAAAGGTTAAAGGGCGGATTAAGCACCGATTGTCACCGCCGTTTTATATTTTTACCAATCTTTGTGAGGTCAAATGAAACCTGAGATAGTAATGAAGGTTGGGGGCTACACAAAGGTGAAATGATTATTGGTAAGTGATCGCTACCAGTAGGATCATTGATGGCTTTCCACAAGCAGTCCAATGAAAGCAATCATGAAGAGAAAGATAGGTCGAGATTTGCTTTCCTAAACAGAAGGATTAGGTATGCGTTTCCAGCGTAGAACTACGAAAGCAAATTGATAAATTGAAAATTTCGAAGAGGAAGTGTGCTCCTACCTGATAGAATTAGAGGCTTACATTGTTTACGTTTGTCAGCTAGCCCTTAATGCAAATCTTTGTCGAATTGTGGATTTTTAACTCAGGACTACGTTTCTTCTTTCTATACCGGGTGCCGTTTCAAAATTTTGAAAAATGAGAGCGTTACGCAAAAGTGAAAGGTTTTTGAACGCTTATTACTCTCGTTCGACCAAACAGAATGACTTCATTCATACACCATTTGATCAAAAAGACTCACAAATTTTTCGCATTGAAATTTGAATGAAGTTCAATTAGTATAAGTAGTTCAATTTTTCATTTGAAAATGGCCTTCTTTTGCTCCCATACAAATTTGCATATCAACAGGTTGAAAAATGTGTTTTCTCTAGCAAGGTCATAGGAAACGAGTAACAAATGTCTTCTTCTTCTTCAAAATAACTTTTCCCTGTCCCACAAAAATTTCTGAACGCACAAAGCTATTGGTCGAAAATGACATCATGTTTGCGCTACGCTCTGATTGGTTCAAACTGCCACAGTAACCTTGCCAGCAATTATGGAACATGTGAGAACGTCCGAAAGTAGACCAACAATCAGTTCTCGCTGTGCATCCGTGGCGAGCACGTTGTAGAAAACGCCGCCCGTGAAAACAAGAAGCCCAGATTCATCCCACGTCACCTGCAGCTGGCCATCAGCAGCAACGAGAAAGTTTTGTTCTCCGATGTGACCACTTCACAGAACGGTGTCCTGCCAAACATCCTGCAGCTCAAGGAGGGTACACTGGCGAGCAGTCGTTGCTTAGAGAAGCGTTTGTGCAGATGCTCCCGTCAACCTCGTTGCGAGAAACATGGCTGCTGCAGCCGCCCGTGACTAGACAAGAATCAATCATACCACGTCACATGCAGATGGCTAGCCACAACGATGAGGAGCTGAACGAAAAAAGAAAGCCCAAGGGGCATCGCAAACTATTTCTCCCCCGTCAACTAAATCCGTCCTTTTCAGGACGATCAGCTTACTAACTAAAGAGTTTGGTTGAAGTTTTCTTTTGTGCTGTTTGTAATTCAGTTACTGCGTCACGGCTGAACACAGCATTCAATAAATGCCGCGTCCCAGAGTATATCACAAAGAACTAACGAACGAAATTGACGAATCCAGGTTGAAAAAAGAAGAAGACACCGAGTGGTAATTAATCTGACAGCTGCCATGTTAAAGTATAGGACGAACATTTTAAAATGTCACTCAAAAATTGAAATAAAATTCTAATTGAAAGCGATTTGTTGTATAATGGAAGAAAAATCCAGAACTGCACAATCCCCTATTGTACAGTTCTGGATTTTTCTTCCATTATACAACAAACCGCTTTCTATTAGAATTCCACTATTTTTATTTTGCTGAAAATGTCTTTATTGAGTAGATTTGGGTTTTTTTTCCATCATACAACAAACCGCTTTTAATTAGAATTTCATTTGAATTAATTAGAAGTACTTTAAATGTTTGCCCTATATTTTAACATGGCAGCTATCCAGGGATTGTCGAAAAACACGGAGTAGTGCAGAATAGGCAAGTGCTTCACCCAATTTCAAGTGTGCGTCTCCTGTTTCAGAAGAGCACACAAAACGAAAGTGCGAGAGATTTCGTAGCAGCACCAGAGACAGATAGCCGCACATGCACTGCTCTTTCAGAGACAAAGTGTCGCAACATTCGTTGCGCTGCACCACGAATCCAATCACCATTTCCAAATGAGCCTGTAGTTATCCACACCTTACATCAACTCTCATTGCTTTACGCCGACGTGCCGCTACGAAGACGGAGACGCGCCGCTGCGCTGCTACGCGTGTCAGTGTCAGTGTCAGCTGTCTGCTGACAGGTAGGAATGACAAGGAAAATAGAAGAAACAAAGACAAAAAGACAAAAAGACATGCAACGTGTTGTCGAACAAGAATTGTTTATTCTACCTAAAATTGTTAATTATTCCTAGTATTTGCTACTTAAACCTAGTTATTTGTTAATATCCTAGTTGCTAAGAGTTAGTAGTGTTAGTGAATTAAATTATCACAGTGAAAAGTGGATTAGTAGGCGATAAAAAAATTAAAATTAGTACGGACACATAGGTTAGTTCATGCAGTGGTTATTTCATGCTTCTTAGCTAATTATATTATTTATTGTGAAACGTACAGTAGCTGCTGTCTTAGAAACTAAATTGGGCATGCAAACGAAGATAAAATATTAAACTCCAACAACGATCTATGAGCTAAACGAAGAACATATAGGAACGAGACACTAAACGTAAGTCTTCAAAATGCCATTATATATAAGAATTTATCAATCAGTTAAAGTCAAAATTATACATGAAAATCACACAAAACGACAAACAACTATGTACAACACAAAACACATAAATCCCATTATGCTTCTTTATTCAATAGGGATTTTTTAACGTCGTCATCGTTAATCCAAACACAAATACACGTTCAAGAAATCGGAAATAAGTCTCTGTATTTCGTTGCAATTGCAACATTTTAAAAAATCCGTTTAACTCGCGATCGGGGAGGCTGTAAATATGTCAAATCGTCGAGGAGCAGTGCCAAGCGTGGATGTGAGTTGTGGTGGGTGCAAAGAACCGGACGATAGCCGGATGGTGTGCTGTGATGACTGTGGCGGATGGTTCCACTATAAGTGCGTGGGCGTCGATGAAGGGATCGAAGAAGTTGACTGGAGCTGCACATCGTGCGAAGCAAGGCGGGCAGCTCAGGGCAATTCGGCCCTTCTGACAGTTCCGGAACTGGGTGGAGCGACCAAGGCATCGAACGGCAACCAGGAGCAGCAGAATAACCAACTCGCAGAGTTCCAGAAGCGGCTCGAGCAGATGCAACTTAATTTCCAGGAGCAGCAGGAGTCGTACGAGAAACTACTCGCGCAGAAGGAACAGGAAATGAAGAACGCAGTGAACGATTTGCAGCACCAGTTTCAACGCCGGCTGGAGAAAAGGGAGGCGGATATCCGAACCGAGCTTATTGCTCCACTAACTGTGGCTCCCCTATTGCGAATTCTACCACGTTAGGGGCGAAAGCCGTTCGGCGACAGATGTGAGCAAGGTGATCGAGCGGATTGAACAGCAGCTTCAGGAAATGGCGAAGAAACAGGAACTGGAGACGAAGCGCCTTGAAGGACGATTAAGGGCGATGGAGATTGACAACAACAACACAGCGGGAGCAAATTCCAGCAACTTGAACGTCAACGCGAACCCATTTGATCCGAATCATCATTCTGGTCTTTCGTCGATGAATGGTTCACACGAGCTTAGCCGGAGTCAACTTGCTGCACGGCAAGCAGTGGCGAAGGAACTTCCCATCTTCACTGGCAATCCCGAGGAGTGGCCGCTGTTTATTGCCACTTATGCAAGCACCACCAGAATGTGCGGTTTCAGCGACGAGGAGAATCTACTTCGGCTTCAGCGGAGCCTGAAAGGAAAGGCTCTCGAGGTGGTAAGGAGTAGGCTGTTGTATCCAGCTGGACTTGGAGGAGTGATCAGCACGCTACGTACCCTGTTTGGTCGCCCGGAGGTGATCGTCCACTCGCTAGTATGCAAGATTCGGGAAATGCCTGCGCCGAAGACGGAGAAACTTGGAACTCTGATCGACTTCGGAGTAGCAGTCCAGAACATGTGTGCGACGATTGTGGCCTGCGGTTTGAACGAGCATCTGTGCAACGTGGCGCTTCTTCAAGAGCTGGTGGAGAGATTGCCGCCAACTATCAAGCTTGATTGGGCGAAGCATCGACAAACACTGCAAGCGGTTACGCTGGCGGACTTCAGTACCTGGCTGGGTACGCTAGTGGAGGCAGCATGCGTAGTGACGGTTCCATCGTCTATCAGTGCGAACGTTGGCAAGCCAGACAAGCGGAGTCGGAAAGAGGAAGTGTACTTTCATCACGAATCCAGCTCAAGCCAGGCATCAACCCCAACGAGTATGCCGATGATTTCGCCGAAGCCAACCAGCAAGCAGTGCGTCATTTGCCGAGGAGGCTGCAGTAGTGTGGGATCGTGTAAAGCGTTCCGTGAAATGAGTGTTAATGCACGCTGGACTGCGCTGAAGCAGAGCAAGCTGTGCCGGAAGTGTCTGGTGAAACATTTTGGAGCCTGTGCAGTAAAGCAAGCCTGTGGAAGGAACGGTTGCACGTACATGCATCACGAGCTGCTGCACGACGACTCCAGATACCAGCGACAGGAGAACTCTCAACCGTCGACTCCTCGAACTGTTGCTGCGTCGCATACCGAGACGTGCAACACTCATGTGAGTAAGATCAGCAAAGTTCTTTTCCGATACGTCCCGGTACTCCTCCACGGAAGAGGGAAGTCCGTACGCACCTTCGCCTTCCTGGACGACGGCTCATCTGCAACGATGATGGAACACAGTTTGCTGAAAGAGCTGGATCTTGAAGGCGAATCGTACCCCTTGTGCTTGGAATGGACCGCGGACCATCAGCGTCAAGAATCGAATTCTGTGATGCTGGCGCTAGCGATTTCCGGAGTGTACGAGTCGAATAGCCAATGGATTCCCAAGGTGCACACCGTGAACAGTCTCTCTCTACCACGACAAACCCTCGCGATGGAGGAATTGGCGCAGTGGTATCACCACCTGAAAGATTTACCGGTTGATTCTTACCGCAATGTCCGGCCGCGTATGCTCATTGGAATGGACAATATTCGCCTGGGTCATGCGCTGGATAGCAGAGAAGGAGGAATCAACGAACCAATCGCCACTAGAACTCGTCTAGGCTGGATAGTGTTCGGGCCTTGCTCAACAGCAGCACAATCAGCGGCGGACTTCACGGGACACCACAGCTTCCACTTGTGCCAGTGCAGTGAGCGGAACGACACCGAGCTTCACAACGCCGTGAAAGCCTATTTCTCGCTGGACAGCCAAGGAGTAATGAGCCCTATCAAACCGCTATTATCGAAGGACGACGAGCGAGCTGAGCGGCTGCTGGTATCGATAACCCACTCGAAAGAAAAGCGGTACGAAACAGGTTTGCTGTGGCGGTATGATGATGTCCGACTTCCGGACAGCAAGTCAATGGCTATGCGGTGGCTGCTATGTTTGGAGAAGCGGATGCAGCGTGAACCTCAACTGGCTGAAGCGCTGAAGCAGAAGATCCAGGACTACGTACACAGCGGGTACATCGAGAAACTGACGGTAAGCCAGCTATCAGAACATTTTCCACGTGTGTGGTATCTTCCCATCTTCCCCGTGGTGAACCCTAACAAGCCAGGAAAACTGCGGATCGTATGGGATGCGGCCGCAAAAGTGGCAGGAACGTCACTGAACTCTTTTCTACTGACCGGACCAGATCAGCTCACGTCTCTTCCATCGGTGCTACGTCGTTTCCGAGAATTCCGGATTGCCGTCACCGGCGATATTCGGGAAATGTTCCACCAAGTGATGGTGAACAGGGAAGACCAGCAGTGCCAGCGATTCCTGTGGCGTAACGGCGAGCAAGACCGAAGTCCAGATGTCTACGCGATGAAGGTGATGACGTTCGGGGCTACGTGTTCGCCAAGCTGCGCGCAATACGTGAAAAATCACAACGCGCGAAGGTTTCAAGAACAATTTCCGAGGGCGACTGAGGCGATAGTCAACGAACACTACGTCGACGACATGCTGTCTAGTGAGGAGACCGAAGAGGATGCTGTGAAACTGGCGAAGGATGTTCGTTTTGTTCACGCGGAGGCAGGATTCGAGATTCGTAACTGGCTGTCGAACTCAAAACGTGTGCTGCAGGAGTTAGAAGCGAAGCCCGGCGAGAAAAGCCTGAATCTTTCCAGCGAGATGGGCACAGAGAAAGTTCTTGGCATGTGGTGGTGTACCACCACCGATACGTTCACCTACAAGGTATCGCCACGCATTAGCGCGGATTTACTCCAAGGTCGCATCGTACCGACTAAACGACAGATCTTGAGCACGCTGATGGTGATCTACGATCCGCTGGGACTGCTGGCGAACTTTCTTATGTTCCTGAAAATGCTGCTGCAGGAGATTTGGCGAAGTCGTGTCGACTGGGACGAACAGATCAAAGACGAACAGCTGAAGAAATGGAGGAAGTGGCTGCTAGTTCTGCCACAGGTGGAGAATGTTAGCGTGCCAAGGTGTTACCGGATGAAGACCAGCGTCGGACAGCAGAATGTGATCGAGCTTCATGTATTCGTAGATGCGTCGGAAAACGGATATGCGGCGGTTGCGTATCTGCGATTTGAAGAGAATAGCGTAGTGGAATGCGCGCTTGTCGGCGCAAAGGCACGAGTAGCTCCATTGCGGTTCGTGTCGATCCCTAAGTTAGAACTTCAGGCAGCGATAACCGGAGCTCGTTTGGCGCACGACATCATGGAGACCCACAAGCTCAAGCCCACGCAAAGGTTCTTCTGGTCGGATGCTCGGGACGTTCTCTGTTGGCTTAATTCAGACCACCGAAATTACAGCCAGTTCGTAGGAGTGCGTGTCGGTGAATTGCTGGAAGTGACGGAGGCGAAGGAGTGGAACTGGATCTCGACCAAACTGAACGTCGCCGACGACGCTACTAAGTGGCAAAAATCGCCGGATCTGTCACCCTCAAGTCGGTGGTTCCGAGCTCCAGAATTCTTGTGGAAGTCGAGCAAACACTGGCCAGCGCAACCGTCGGAGTTCGAAAAAACCACAGAAGAAATGCGGCCGCGGGTGCTCCATCACTTTGCGCAGCCTGCAGTTTTTCGATGGGCGGACTTCTCAACGTGGAAGGTTCTTCTGCGGCGAGTGGCATACGTGCGAAGGTATCCGGCGAATCTGCGTAAGAGACTGGCGAAGAAACCTATCGTCACCGGTCCGCAAACACAGGAGGAGCTGAAGGCAGCAGAAGCGTTGATTTTCAAGATGGTGCAGGACGCTGAGTTCGCCTCCGAGATCGGTTTACTGAAAGAGCCGAAACATTCGCCGAGGAGCAAGCCGTTGCCGAAAAATAGCTCGCTATACAAGCTCAGTCCTTACCTGGACGGAGACGGATTGCTATGTATGAAGGGCCGTATAGACGCCTGTGAAGTTGTGGACGAGAGAACGAAGCACCCAATTCTGCTACCCAAGCATCACACGGTAACAGACCTGATTGTAGCCAGCGTTCACCAACGGTACTGCCACATGAACCACCAGACTTCCCTCAACGACATCCGGCGAAAGTTCTACGTGCCACAACTCCGCTCTACGTACAATCGTGTACGCAATCGATGTCAGCTCTGCAAGAACCGCGATGCAAAACCAGCTACACCGGAAATGTCTGCTCTACCACCTGCGCGACTGAAAGCCTTCTGCCGTCCATTCTCCTACATTGGTATCGACTACTTCGGGCCGATAAACGTGGTTGTTGGCCGGAGGACCGAGAAACGCTGGGGAGTTTTGATCACTTGCCTCACTGTGCGAGCCGTGCATATCGAAGTCACCAATAGCCTCACTACGGACTCGTGTATCCTCGCCCTTCGCAACTTCATCGCCAGAAGAGGTGTCCCTCTGGAAATAGTCAGCGACCGAGGCACCAACTTTATCGGAGCCAACCGGGAGCTAAAGGAAGCGCTGCAGCAAGTGAACCAGGACAAGCTGATGGAACATTTCGTCACCGCCGACACCAAGTGGTCGTTCAATCCGCCTGCTTCTCCACACTTCGGTGGAGCCTGGGAACGACTTGTCCAGAACGTGAAGAAAGCCCTAAAGCACACCCAACTCACACGCACACCCACAGACGAAATACTACGGAACATGTTGACGGAAATCGAGCTGATCGTCAACTCACGTCCCTTAACCGAACTGCCCTTGGACGACGAGCACTCACAAGCACTCACACCGAACCACTTTTTGCTTGGATCGTCAGACGGTTCTAAGCCCCCGATCGCGTTTGATGATAGCACTTACGCCCTCAAGCACACTTGGAAGACGTCTCAGGTCTACGCTAACCGATTCTGGCGACGCTGGGTATCCGAGTACCTGCCAACCCTGACCCGAAGGACGAAATGGTTTGCCAGCGTCAAGCCCATAGCAGAAGGGGACATCGTCGTCATCGTAGACGAGGCGCTACCGAGGAACTGCTGGCCGAAAGGTCGTGTGGTTCGCGCTATCCGATCGAAGGATGGCCAGGTTCGTCGAGCTGTGGTGAAGACAGCAACAGCACTCCTCGAGAGACCAGCCGTGAAGCAAGCAGTGTTGGACGTCGGTGCAACTGTAAGTACGTCGGACCAGTGATTCCGAGTACTGGGGGGAGTGTCGCAACATTCGTTGCGCTGCACCACGAATCCAATCACCATTTCCAAATGAGCCTGTAGTTATCCACACCTTACATCAACTCTCATTGCTTTACGCCGACGTGCCGCTACGAAGACGGAGACGCGCCGCTGCGCTGCTACGCGTGTCAGTGTCAGTGTCAGCTGTCTGCTGACAGGTAGGAATGACAAGGAAAATAGAAGAAACAAAGACAAAAAGACAAAAAGACATGCAACGTGTTGTCGAACAAGAATTGTTTATTCTACCTAAAATTGTTAATTATTCCTAGTATTTGCTACTTAAACCTAGTTATTTGTTAATATCCTAGTTGCTAAGAGTTAGTAGTGTTAGTGAATTAAATTATCACAGTGAAAAGTGGATTAGTAGGCGATAAAAAAATTAAAATTAGTACGGACACATAGGTTAGTTCATGCAGTGGTTATTTCATGCTTCTTAGCTAATTATATTATTTATTGTGAAACTTACAGTAGCTGCTGTCTTAGAAACTAAATTGGGCATGCAAACGAAGATAAAATATTAAACTCCAACAACGATCTATGAGCTAAACGAAGAACATATAGGAACGAGACACTAAACGTAAGTCTTCAAAATGCCATTATATATAAGAATTTATCAATCAGTTAAAGTCAAAATTATACATGAAAATCACACAAAACGACAAACAACTATGTACAACACAAAACACATAAATCCCATTATGCTTCTTTATTCAATAGGGATTTTTTAACGTCGTCATCGTTAATCCAAACACAAATACACGTTCAAGAAATCGGAAATAAGTCTCTGTATTTCGTTGCAATTGCAACACAAAGATTAATGCACAGTGCTCTACTCAGTGCTTTACTCTGTGCTTTGGCTCATGCTTTGGTAAATGGTAGCAAAATGAAAAGTTTTGATGCTAGTAACAAAAAGGCATTGTATGGGTTCATAAAGAGAAAATTTTATTGAAATCCTTATTCACATACTAGTCCGGCCCATGCCACCGTGTCTGTTTTTAGCAAGCAGATTAGGCATATTTCTTTTAAGAAAATCATCCATCTAGCGTGCACTAATTATTTTTGCTGAAGCCTGCAATTTGGCGGGAAAAAGCCGCCCGTAAGGAGACAAAAATCCCTAAAAGCCTAAGTGGAATCGCAAACTATTTCTCCCCCGTCAAATAAACCCGTCCTATTCGGGACGACAAGATCAGTTAATTAACTAAAGAGTTTGTTTGGTTGAATTTTTCTATAGTGTTGTTTGTAATTGAACATAGCATTCATTAAACGCCGCGTCCCGGGGTATATCACAAAGAACGTTGAACAACTAACGAACGAAATTTTAGAAGGGATAATTCGAGCCGAACTGCGACATGTCAGAGACCGACCATGTTGGGTTCGTCGTAGTTCCTAGTTGTGCATATTGGATTAGTTGTTGGCAGTGGCAAGAAAACTTCGAATTTTTCTGTTAAGACTAATTAAAACTAATTATTGTGGCGCAATAACAGAAGTTCAGCCCCTTTGATGCAATTTGTATCACATTGACTTTGTTGGTACCGCCTTCTTTCGTGCAATATTATCCGACGCCATTACCAGTTCTTAGCAGAACATTTGGTTCAGTCTTACGGTAGTCAAAGTTCTGTACAGAGCAAAATCTGCTGTTGCAACGCAATAGACGAGCGAGCACTGGTGAGTAGTCGTTATCCATAGAGGTTGGTGCAGTTGGCCATTTGGGCCGATAGTTCCGTCAACCTCCCGTCAATGCGCTGCGAGAAAGAAGGCTGCTTATGCCTGCGAGTTGATGGGAAAAAGCCGACCGTGACAACAACGGGACAAGAATCATCCCACGTCACCTGCAGATGGCCACCCGCACCGACGAGAAGCTGAACCAAGAAAACCCAAGTTTAATCACGAACAATGTGTCCTTCCCGTCAACTATATCCGTCCTTTTCAGAACGACCAAATAAAGGGTTTGTTTGGTTGAATATTTCTCTTGTGCTGTTGAAAATTTCAATCATTCGATAGGAATCAAATAGTTTTGAAAAAGTAAAACGTCGCAGCATATGGCTGCAAGTATGTGGTTCCATAGTTATCTTCTACGCGTTAAATATTGTGGCCCTCTTAACCATCGTAGAAAATACAATCAGGGCCGTATCATTATTGAAACCAAACGGTCCTTTTTAGGGCCAGCAAATGCTATCTTAATTAACACTTAAAAAAGCATTTGGTGGCCCTAAAAAGGACCGAGAATTTTCTTACATATTTATTTCCCAATGCTGGTCTATCGTTCAATTAGCACTATTTCGACCTAGGGTGAGCTAGCCAAACCCGAGGTTTCACGAGGTAAATCAGTTACATGTCGAAATGAGGTGGTGGCCGTAGCTATTCCCTTGAACCCAAAATGGCCCTTTTCAGGGCCATAAAAACAACTGGAAAGAGAGTTGACATGTCTTTGGGAGTGCCGGGGGCTTGGTTTTGGAGTGATTGATTGCGAAAAATATCTTTCGTGTGCTGAAGCTGTAATGTTTTCGACATTAACAGTGTTGTACACACATAGGCCTAGTAGAAACCGTATGCAATTGGAAGTGAACGAAACCAGCCTCACGGGTAAAAGTTTCCCAAATGACCAATAACTCATTCGCACTACAAGGTATATTACGTGATATAGAGTATCTTCATGTCATATAACGTACATATTATTTGCAGTGAAAGCAAGATGTATGGATGTAGATACCAAGACAGGCTATATAAATAAAGGTTGTATGGTGAACCAGCCCAGGTGACTTAAAGCCACTCTAATAAAGAGAAAAAAAATAAAGGTTGTAGTGCGAACGTTTAGTGTATGGGAATTCGATTTGGAAGGAAACCGATTTCGGCCACTCTTTAAACAATCAAGCGATCTAGATTGCACATTGCTTCGTAGTCCTACACACTTAAAAATTATGAATTTTACACGAGACCTAATCCATGTTTGTAAATAGTCTGGGAACGTAAAGTCGGGGAATGTAATAGTCGGGGAACGTAAAGAAAGATGTCGTGTAAAATTATGTCTCCTGAAACTGAAACATACGCAATTCGACAAAAGATGTGTTCGGTTGAATTTATTTTCTCATCTCTTTCAACACATTCTTATGCACTAGAGGACGCTTGCATGTGTCGGTCTCAGGGACAGAAATTTACACGAGATTTTGGTAGTGTGTAGGTCAACTTTGCGTACAACCCCATTGGGCTGTCCCTTCTATTTTTTTTACTATCAATATTATTATTTATTAGAGACTTTTTACCATTTATGTGGCATTTGTGACGGGATGTTATTTTACTATGAATTTATGAATTTATGAATTTATATATTTATTGCATTTAGGAATTGGAATGCATATATTTATACAAATATGCATAGCAATGCATACATTTGAATTGATAAATGCATTGGAATGCATAAATTTGATAAATGCATTGGAATACGTATATTTGATGTTGTTTCGTCCAGGGCTTGACCAGGCCCTACGTTGTGATTTTACTAGCTGAGAGGCGACGACAAACGAGTGAAACAAACAGACTACTTTGACGATGATTTATTGCCACCGAGAGGCAGCGTGCCAACTTGGTGGGTACAAGACAGTACGTTTATACTACTGGAACACCACTAAGGCTGTGTTCCATTTGGCGAATTTTTACTTAAACTTGACAGATGAGATTTTTCCCCTTCAAATTTCAATCTGTCAAAAATAAGTCTGCTCCGGAGGAGACTTATTTTTGACAGATGGATTTTTTTCAGCTTTTGTTGTTTTTTACGATTTGGATTGTTTACGCGCGGGCAATTGCCGATCTTGTTCCATCGTTATTAGCCTGATAAACAATTTCGTCGATTTTATCACCGCAATTTCATCGTAGATAAAGATGCAGGGAAATTCTAAAAGCAGAAAAAGTAAGTTAATGTAGCAGTAATGGTAAACTTGTCATTTACAATATTTTCACATTGTAGTGTCCGACGACGAAGTGAGGCGCTTGATTGCCGCCCGGGTGGAGTGCAATAGTTTCTTCACGACGAAATTTTACGACAGAAACGCAGCGTGGACGTAAGTATTTTTTAAATTATGATTCCAGTTTGGAAAACTATTTCCATAAAATAATGGGCAAACCACTGAAGGGTAGCCGGAAGTTTTACCGTCGTGCTTGCCAACCGGAATAAACCCCACCCGGCAATCACTTTACGCCTAATCTATACGGTAAACCTAACGACGGACATAGTGAGCTGTATAGTGCATCAGATCCGCTATACAGCGCACTATATCCGACGTCGTTAGGGTTATCGTATAGATTAGGAGTCAATCTAACTGTCGGGTATGGTTTATTCCGAGTTTTAAGCGTGACGATAGTACATTCATATATTCGGAGTCGGAACGGTATTGTAGTCCGGGTCAATATTGTTTTCACTGGAGAAACGAAAAAATTTCGCTGCTAGCATCTCAGGTTCTTTGTAAGTGTTGCAATCCTCTGATTCTGATCCGGCTCAGCAGTTCAAAATGGTTTATCTTTAATTACAACAGAAGCCAGTTTTTGATTGCAAATTACCTTCCTCGTTTATAGCCAAAGTGGCAACTCACATTCATGTTTTAATTTTCTTACAGTACAATCAGGGAAAAAGCAGGTCTAGCAACATTTACGGTTCAACAGATTAAAGCGAAATGGTCCAACTTGACAACAAAATACAAGGTATGTGTATGTGAAACACGTTCAAAACAATAAAAAGCCTAATGTATTCCTTTTGCAGTTACTTGTTACACCTCCCACTGGTAGAGCTACGGAGAATGGAGAACAGACTCCAGGAGACTGGGAGTTCTTTGACCAGCTTCACGACTTCATGTCAACGCAACATACAATCAACCCTCCATTGGTTGTGAATAGTTGCGGGATAGTCATACAAAACTCTCACAACACACCTAATGGGGACGGAAGCACTCATCACGATGAGCTTAATCGTTCCGGGCCATCATGGTCTAGTCCGGATGCATTTGTTTCTAGTCCTGAGTCAGGATCAACAATAACCAGCCCGGAAGCAGTACCTTCAAGCTCCCTTGTGGAGCCAACTGAAAGAGGAAACAGACGACGAAAACGGTACTCTCAGCAGGATATGTTTGAGTTTTTTGTTCGAGAGTCGGAACGAAAAAAGAAAGAAGGGAAGAAGTTCCTTGCAATGATCAAATGTATTGCTCAATCCCAAAACATTGCTGTGCTGAACTTTGATTCAACTTCATCTTCAGAATCAGATATTAACATGGATGCTTGATGATATTTTTTTCTTCCTTTATTTTAACTTTATTTGATTCATCTCCTAGGATGCATGATGGTATTTTAAAATTGAAATATTAATAAAACATTTTAACCCAGAAGATGTTCTCCACAGTTATTAATTGAGAGGTTTGGTGCCAATACCCATGTATGAATCTGGATAGACAAGCCAATTTTGCATCTCCACACTCTTTTGAGCACCTGACTTAAATTCTAAAAAAAATAAACCAGATGTTCTAGCACAGGCAAACAGACATAACACATTGAACACTTCTCCCGGTTAAACATCGTCTTTAAAATTATATTGCGTTGCCTGTTGATCACACTGTGATGGGTAGCATACTGAGTAAAAGGCAATAGTGAGCACCTTGTTGTTTACTCCATGCAAGGGTTAGGGTGTCAGAGAGCTAGACCATAGACTAACTCTAAGACCAGTAGGTCCCATACAAAAACGATTTTTTTCTTGGCTCAGTCAGTACTAGAACATCGTCCCAAGCTCGGTCCCAAGCTCAATAATGCACCCCTTATAATGAACTCACATGAACACACTCTTAAATACTCTGTCAAAATATCACAGCAAATCAAAACAAAGGCGCAAATATGTATAACAAGGTGCTGGCTTCAAGGTGTAATTCGGACCAAGGGGTTCTACAACAGTGAACCAATTTAAAATCGCTAGTTACATATTGATTGTTGGCTAGACTGCGCATAAATCAGAAAATGATCAATGTTTATAGGAATCCAAGCAAACATGAGGCATTTTCTGTTTTATGGGCAGTAAAGTCGTTTGCTACGATAAGGAGATTGTAGTTAGGGGGCTTAATAAGGTTCTCACTTCACAGTGAAAAAACCTACGTTTAAATCAAATGAACATCACCGTGTGTATTATGCGAGTCACGGGTAAGGTGAGAACCGTAATAGGCCCCTAGGACTTTCCGATTTTAAACGCTATAAATATAAATCATGTTTGGATCGATATAAATCATGTTTGGATCGCTCGATACTTTTCAAAACAGAAAGATTATGTTAGGTTCATTTGAGTTTTGAAAGTACCAACGAGGTCCAAAAGAGCAATCCATGTTGCTTTTGTTGAGGTTGGGGTGACTCCGTGCAAATCAAACGGAGAGTCATCTCACACGAGGTGATAAGAGGATTACCCGAATAGTATATGCAATGTACTCAATAAATCCTGGTCTCTAGTAGTAATGTGTTTTGTTACCTAGACAAATTACTATATAAATTCTAAAAGCTTCTCTCTTATACTAGTATTCTCATGGGTTAAGAAAAACAAATTTTAAAACAGTAGTCTATTTCACAGTTTAAATGTGAGTAAACGTTATTTTAAGCTTAAAAACTAAGGTGATTTATTAATTTGGCTCATCATTTGTTCCAGAAGAGCTTGACGGAAAGCAATTCCTTCTCCAGTGTCTCTTCCAGGTCGTTCACTATTCCTGTTATGTTCTGTCCTATCCTCAACTTGCTCCGTGTCTTCCATTATTGGTTCCGCATCCATCACATCCTTTTCGTCGATACATATATTATGGAGGACACAACAAGCCACAATAACTTTCACGGAATTATCAATTCGAAGCTCCAAATCCTTATTAAAGATGCTCCTCCATCTTGTTTTCAACGGTCCAAACGCACATTCAACGACAGTTCTGGCCTTGCTGTGTACATTGTTGAATTTCTTTTCCATCGTGGTCAGGCGTCGACTTGCAGTCTCCTTAAATGGAGTAATAATAGCTATTGGATACACACTACATGGATATCCACTATCTCCGAGAAGATAATATCCAGGCGGAGGATACAATCTTCTATAGTACAGAGGACTATTGTACATCACCCTGGTATCATGAACCGAGCCTGGAAATCCAACACAGATGTCAACAAATTTAAACTGGCTATCGCATACCGCCTGGCACTGGATTGAATAATTGAGCTTCCGGTTAATGTACTGGTCATGGAGAGCAGGAGGACACCTAATGCGTACATGTGACCCATCAATCGCACCAACCGCTCGTTCGAAGATGCACGTGTTGGCTCGATTACAAAATCGTGACCCAATTTCAAATAATTCGTGTTCAGTTGGGTACTTTATCACCTGCAGCATTAAAACGTCGACGCAAAAATCCAACATTTTTGAGCAGATTCGCTTAACCGTTGTACGTGGTATATCGAATGCCACTCCGGCGACGCGGTAGCTGGTGCCAGCGGCTAACCAGAACAAAAACACGGACAGCTCAATTTGCACTTCCCAACCAGAACGCTTGTGAGGAATCAAGGTGACGATTTTCCGAAACACTTCAGCAGATACACGTAGATGCTTTTTGATAATTTTAGGATCTTGTTGCAGAATATTCGTCATCAAGGCTGAATGCAGGCTTGCAGCATACTTATATCGACCAGGTACCTGAAAATCATGAAAAGAGCAAATTAATAATCAAACTCAACAAAAATAAGCTCCAATTCAAGAGGAATCGTCAATTGAATTGTTTATTTACAAAAGCAGATTTGCCCTAATCGTGAAGTACTTCGAATGTGCTGCAATACTTACCGTGTTTGAAGAAAACAAACTAATTTTCAAAAACTCGGAGTCATCTTCACATTGCTTATAAAGGTAAAAATATATCATTAGGAGGACAATAACCAATAGCTCGGTATCTGATATCATCATAGCAACAATGCAACTAACAGATTGATCCAGAAATAAACACCCGGACACTGCCTCTATGGAAGGGCAAGCCTACAAAAAAATATAAATAAATTCCAGTTGCATCGGTTTGAAATGTTAAACAACCTACCCAATGCTACGAAAGAGCACGGAATCAAAACTCTCGGACATGGAACATTAACACTAACGTAGTACCAAATCACCACGGGACAAAACAATCAATGAGTCAAAATACCGGACGGTATGAACTGCCGGATGATGAGGAAATCGTGGCCTGAAACAAAAAAGTTTCAATAACTATCTGTTACTTCAATGTAAGGTATCCGGAAACTTACCTTATATTGGAAGGAGCACTGGACGACACAATCGAATGCACCGGATACAAATTAACCGGTGATACAGCAACAGTTAAATGACTGGTTATAAATGCGGATAAAAACTATCAGACACGGAACAAGATCAGCACGGTGATGAAACTATCGACGAGTCTTGCTACAAATTGCAAGCAGTTCGAATTTTCAGATGAAATAAAGAATAAACGCCGGACGATTGACGATAACTATAAATAAAAACACCCGGCCAAAACGGAGAACGGACACGGTGACGCGGTATCAATAAGCAAACTATTATGGTTTCAGTTGAAAACCGAATTTATCGACTAGCGACAATCGATTTTACTCTCGTTCTGTATGTTATACCTAATGTCGGAAGTAGTGCGCTGTATGACACATCAGATGCGCTGTACGACATTACTGTACAGCGCACTACTTCCGACATTAGGTATAACGTAACAGAACGAGAGTAAAATCGATTGTCGCTAGTCGATAAATTCGATTTTCAACTGAAACCATAATACAACTAACAACAACCTTCCGATAAAGCCGACCACGCAACACTTCAATTGGACCAGGAAAAACTTATTTTTGACACTTGAATGTTTCGACGGAGGGGAAAAAATCTCATCTGTCAAGTTTAAGTAAAAATTCGCCAAATGGAACTAAGCCTAAACTAAAGACATCGATGTGTCGCTTTTATAGGTGACACGAAGTACGGATAATAGTGCCGTGCGCACCGCATCGCTACAATGGCGCATAGATACGGCGCGCCGACAGTGTTGTCCCATGCTGCCCACTTTAGCTACAATAATAGCGTCAGGCTGTTTGCCTGCTAGCTGCTAGTAAATGGGTGGAAACAATACACGCTCATGGGGGGGACGCGTGTTTGGTGCTATTCAACCAACAGCAAGCACGCTGTGTGCCGTTTGGGATCGAACAGATGTAAAGGGTGTATTCGATAAAAATGGCACACACATATATACTCATCAAAATTAAACTAGTTATCGGATTTTCTTGAAATTTTCAGGGAATGAAGAACTACTAATGAGTTTTGATTTACTACATTTGTTTCATTCAATTTCGTCTCCCATCCCGAATGCCCGCACCTTCCTTTTCACTCCACCCATCAAATTCTGTTCAACCGATTTTCCCAGTGTTTTTGTTGTTTTTACCCAAATTTTCTTCAATTCTAGCTCTGTTTTTATAGTTTTGGGATGTTTGCGATGTTCCGTTTTCATAATTGCCCAGAATTTTTCAATTGGACGAAGTTCCGGTGAATTTGGTGGGTTCATATCCTTTGGCACAAAATTGACTCCGTTGGCTCGGTACCACTCCAATACGTTTCGAGCGTAGTGGCAGGATGCTAGATCAGGCCAAAACAGAGTTGATCCTTTGTGCTTCTTAATGAATGGCAAGAGACGCTTCTTAAGGCACTCTTCCGTGTAAATCGCACCGTTTATTGTTCCGGAAGTAATGAAGGGAGCACTTATTTCACAACATCCGCAAATCGCCTGCCAGATTAGAAACTTCTTTGCAAATTTCGATAGTTTCTTCTTTCGAACATCCTCCGGAACATCGAACTTCGACTTGGCAACGAAATATTCTTGCCCAGGAAGTTGATGAAAGTCGGCCTTGACGTATGTTTCGTCATCCATCACGATGCAACCGGATTTGGTGAGCTGCTTCGGTAAAGTTTCCGGGCACGGGTTTTCGCAGTGATGTTTTGTTTTTCATTCCGGTTTGGGGCTTTTTGCACTTTGTTAACATGTAACCCAGCACGGTTCATGGTTTTCTGCACAAAACCGACTGACACCTTAGACTTTTTAGCGACATCTCGAATTGACATGTTTGGACGGTTCTTGAATTGTTGTACGACTTTCCTGGCCATTTTACTGTCCATTGGACCACTTTTACGACCACTCCCTTCCTTCCTTTGGACACTCAGACGCTCCTTGAAGGTTCTTATTACACGAGACACAGTTGTACTTGCAATTCCAAGCCTTTTAGCAATCCACCGGTGGGACTCCCCTGGATTTTGATTGTGAGTGTTTCTCACGGACTCAATTTTCTCACGGACAATTTCTTGTTTCGACGACATGACTGCAACTACTGAATGTATAACTATGAAACTTGGCAGATGTAAATAATACACTATGGATAAGATCTACTCAAATTTCTAGGTTTTTTACTCAAACGATTCAAAAGTTACAGAAGATTTTCTTTGTGCCATTTTTATCGAATACTCCCTTTATTCTTATCATTGTATAAACCTGGTTTATTCATTCCAATGAATGGGTAGATCGAATATGGTTTTACCATAGAATTTATGCTTTATATTATATATGTTTTTTTTTCGTGTAGATGCACTTTGTACCTGCACATGAGAAAATCTTGTTGTAAAAACTACCATTTTACCTGAATATGCCCATAGACTAACTCGAAGACCAGTAGGTCCCATACAAAAACGATTTTTTTCTTGGCTCAGCCAGTCCTAATAGCCACATCGGTCCCAAGCTCGGTTCCCAGCTTAATAATGCACCCGTAATAATGAACTCACACGAACACACTCTCAAATATTCTGTCAAAATAACACAGCAAATCAAAACAAAGGCGCAAATATGTATAGCGAGGTGCTGGCTTCAAGGTGTAATTCGGACCAAGGGGTTCTACAACAGTGAACCAATTTCAAATCGCTAGTTGCATATTGATTGTTGCTACACCTATCTTTAAAACTACCATGGAATTTCGGTCAAATGGTAAAACTTTCACGTTCGTTTGTAGTTACTCAAAACTGAGTAAAAAACGACTCAGTTTCGTTAAAAGTGGAACTACCCTAATTAGAGTAACTAAAGAGTTAATCATTTTTGATTAACTAGGTCACCTGTCATAATTAGAGGAAACATTACTCATTCACGCTTGTTTGTAATTTCTCAAAACTGAGTAGAAAACGACTCAGTTTCATTAAAAGTGGAACTACTCTAATTAGAGTAACTATATAGTGTTACTCAGTTTTGATTAACTAGGTCTCTTGTCAAAATAAGAGTTAACACTACTCAGTATCTAAATTTGGCTGATTAAACGATCTGAGTAAACGCTACTCATAACCATTAAAGCCCGATGCGCTCCGATGGAGTGTTTTTTATTCTATAATTTATTAATTTTTAATTCCATAAAAAAAATTCTGTTATTGATTTTTCCGGATCGTCCGCACTTGAAAAGCTTGACGGTGATTGTTCAACAGGGTTCTTGTAGTACTGGTGGAGATGTGACAGCTTAATCCTTTTTAGAAACGATACTTTAGTTCTATTTACATAAAAAGACATTTTCCTTATCTTTTAACTTTCAACCCGTTTCTGAATCAATATCCAATGTACCGACTGAACCATGGAGTGAACCACGTGTTTGCTTTTGACAGCTTAATTACTCTATTTCAATAATAATAGCGCTTTTACAATCAGAGAAGCACTTACTCAGTTTCCTTATTTCAAGTTACTCAGTTTGGAAAGCATGGAAAAACGAAACTGAGTGAAAGTTACTCTATTTAGAGTAGATCTGAACGAGCGTATTCAACGTTTGTGGTATATTTGACAGACCTCATATTGATATCAACCGCACCATGGTTAATCTAATCGCAGGTATGGTAAAATCAAACGCATTTATAGTTAGCTGAAAATTGTTGGTGTTTGCGCTCAATGTAACCCTCGAAATGGTAGTTTCTACTGCGGTTCTTTTTTGCGTGTGGGGATGCGACACATCTAAATCCAGATTCAAGATGATCGAAAAATCCCACGCTACACGGTCGTTTGCAAAAACCCATTAGTGGGTGAAAAAACACCCATTTTCGCTAGAAGTGCCTCTCCCCATTTAATGAGTAAACTTGATTTACCCATTAATGGGTAAAAGCCAAGGGGTCAGACTTCTTGATCATTTGATCAGATCTTTTCCTTTTCGATTGTGATCTTTGAAAAAGATCAGATATTCTAAAGATTTAAAATCTTTTATGACAGTTTGACCCAGGTCGCTGTTTTACTTCAGTGTATTAAAATAAAAACAAAAACATGCCAAATTTGTATTTGTTTTACTATCACTCCTCATGAATGGTTGTTTTACGTGAGGCTTCGGCTGGCTTTGCTGCTGGCTTCGAACTTTAGTTTCTCTTGCATATTATGACCGTATTATATTTTATAACAAACGCGTTTTGTTTTGGGAGAGCTAAAATTGATTTCTACTAGGTACTAGCACATACAACCGAGATGCGACGTCGAGCAACACAACTCACTGTGTCAGAAAAGCACATCCTAAAACCAGTGACTTTTCAATAGATTCTATTCTCCCAGGCTGGACATATTCTAGCCACCGAGCCGTCAATGACACCCTGAATGTATACACATACAGTAAAACGACTGCGAAATCGACATCATTCGCGTCTGTACGGCGAAAAACGCAGCATGAGCGGGGCCAAACTCGGTATTGTTCGTGGTCATATAAAAAAACACAAAATTGATCGAAACGACATACATTAAAATGCCTCAAGCTCTCCCGATGTTCCGACAGGAGAAGTCCCGATAACATAAGAAAAACTTAAGAAATCTCGCCTCGATGCAGATAAATTTTGACGAGTGAATCCATCCATAACATATGGTCTAGGAGAACCATTTGGCCAAGGAGCCGATCCATTCTGTGGCGCTCTTTATCGAAGTTTTCGTAATAAATTCGTCCCCCGTGCGCTGACGATTTGGGTACGCTGTTCCCGAAGGCAATCATTGACGGTGCAAGGGCGAATAATTTATACACGAGAATTTAACTATTGACCAGCGATCATTTTCGAAGTGTCTGGCGATCCCTCCCAAGTTCATCACCAGTTATGCTTTCTCACTATGTGTAAAAAACAACGGTTTCTCCTCTACGTTTTGTATCCGTGTATGATCCCAAACTGCCACAATTTATTAGAATAAATTAATATCTTGCAAGATGCAAAGTGCACATTAGTAAGACTTAATGTTAAAGCATTTATTCATCACCTTTTCTCAACATCTCTTTTCTCATGACTGATCAAAGTATAATCCACCAACATGCACTTCCTTCATTAACAAAAAGATTACGACGCATTCGCGGTCCAACAACTACAGTCGAATGTACGAACAGAAGCAAACAGTAATGAATAGCCTATATCACGAGTATTGAAACCTACGCCGGGAGTGAATCTGAAAAGAGAATATATGATAAATGACTAGACAAGCAAGAAAAAAATTTCGGTCATACTGCAAACGTTGAACGCACACTCGGTTATCGATCATGATAGAGAGGGCCACCGCCAGTGTCTGCACTGATAGTCAGGTCGTTATAGTTTCTGTCACGAACATTGCATGAGCACGCAGAATGTGCAGCACCTGCTGCAGGATAACTGCAAAGTTGATCCACACCAATTCACTGAACCTGGTTTCAACGGCTACGGTGCGTCCCGCATAAGACATTCAGCGATTCATGGATCTCCACCTCGCGACTAAATCGACCAACAACCGGATCCCAATGCTGGAGCAAACCTTTGGCTTTGTCCGATTTAGAAAATGGATTGACCAACGTGAATAATCGATGATTGTCCTTGTAAGCTTCGATGAGATCATACCGACAGCGCATGAACACATTTCAGGTGCCTTCCGGTGGATTCCACGTTACTTTTCGAGCCTTGTTTTCCGGGCTATTCAAGTCATTTTCATGATTCCGATAACTCACTGTAATGCTGCCACTTCCGTCAAATCCGTTTGTATCGAATTGCTGGTCAATTTTTTGTTGATTACCCGTCACTTGGCCATTTGCCTGAGCAACGGGCAGAGAAAAATTTCCGTTATTGACGGTGAAAACATAACTGATGAATACGTACACTCCCGCTTCACTTTACTCAATTTTTGAGTACAATTGTATGCTATCTCTTTTTGTCTCACGGATATGTTACTCAATTTTCGTTAAAAAGTGGATCAACTCAATTTTTGATTAGATCCACTTTATACGAAAATTGAGTAACATTTCCGTGAGAGAAAAGAGATAACATTGTACTCAAAAATTGAGTAAAGTGAAGCGAGTGTATGGCCGAAAAAAATATAGACTGAAGTAAAAGTGTATGTTGTTTTACCTAGATTGCCCGATCAGCGGCCGATCTTTTTGAAAGATTTGAAATCTTTTGAAAATTTTAAATTGACCAGATTGACCGACCCCTTGGTAAAAGCAGTCTTTGTCACAAAATGGGTATCTATTCACCCATTGCAAAAAAGCGAGGTTTCCCCAAAATGGGTAAAATATTACCCATTTTTGAGTGTAGATTATTTAGCAGTTTGCTAAATTGTAAATTCATGGTTTTCATGATACTTAATGATAAAATACAAAAAAATAAGAAATAAAATAATTTTACTAGTCTTTATTCATGCCTACGGAAACAAAGAATCTAATAAAAAATCAATATTTCTGCGTCCAACTTCTTTCTAAGTTCCTCCATGTTCCGTGCACACAAAGCGGTTGTTAACGCAAGTTTTTACAATCGACGATCTGGAAGCATAATTTCGAAGCATTAGATTCTTATTTACAAAACTATCATTTGTCTTACTTGCGTTATTCCTTAAGTGTATTGTTTCAAATATTATGTTAGGTTTTATAAAATTAAAAAATGAAACAAGCTGCGCTTTCCACCAGAGATGCACCCGATACGCTTGGTTTGTGACCTTTTTTTCACCCATTAATGTGTAAAAATATACCCGTTTTTTTATTGTATGAGGTTTCCTCCAATGGGTATTTTTTTACCCATTGCATGATTGAGAATTCCCCCATTTTATGACAGACGGGTATGCTATTTGAAAATGGGTATTTTTTATCCATTAATGGGTTTTCACCAACAACCGTGTACACGGTTACTGGCTTAAACCCATTAATGGGTACTATAGTACTCACTTTCGCTATAATCACCACTCCTCATTTAATGGGTAAACGCGAATAACCCATTTATGAGTAAGGGCCACTTCCGTCAAAAAATGGGTATTTTTTTACCCATCAGGTAAAATTTTTTTTTTACAAAATGGGTAAAAAAACACCCATTTTTGAATCATGAATAGATAAATTTTAGACAAAATATTCAAAAGGTCGAAAGTAACATTTGTAAACAATGACTTCTAGCGTATTTTTCTGGGTTATGCTTGCTCCCACAAACAAAATAGCACCAGAAACAGATACAAGGAGTTAGTACCTTCCCGTCAGTAGTGGATATAGATGTTAGCATCCTGTCATTTCCAGGAAATTTACGTTTTAAGTCATTGTTTACAATTGTTACTTTCGACCTTTTGACGATTTTGTCTAGAATTGATAATGAATTCGTGTGCTTTCGAAAAAATATCCGTTGGAAATAAAAATAGTCGTAGATAGTCGACATATTTCTAAATATTTTTTATTGAACAGCATTAATATGATGTAAAACTCGATAGTGCATTAATATTATGTAAAACTCGAATTCCAGTTGCTTTCGAAGCTCCTCCATTTTTCAAACAACCTGAGAATGGCGGTTTTGGAAATTGATTATTTTAAATTTATTTATTCATATATTTAGGAATCTTTTACATACCACCTGGACCAACTATCCACTTTTGCTCAGCTTATTTGTTGAATTGCCTTTGTTGGCAGATTTCGGACCGGATTTATTTGATTCGAGACTCAACGCACAAACGACTGAAAGAGTTAAATAATTTTCATTAGTATTTTTCACCCATTTTTTTCCTGCTAATAAGTTCTCACCGATGGGTATTTTTTTACCCATTTTGGCAAATCAAATTATACCTATTGTTTGACATTTACGTGTGGTGTTGAAAAATGCGTATTTTTGCACCCATTAGTGGGTTTTAGCCAGTAACCGTGTAGCGAATCAATCTTTAAAAAATCTTGTTTCAGCTTGTGAATCTTAATCCATCAACTTGCATCGTGCTGCATCTTTTTGCAGTAAATCTTTAAAATCTTCATCAAATCTTTAAAATCTCCTTTCTATCTACTAAGCGTGCGCACATCGCACAAAAGCAAATAAAAAATAATCATGCATCTGAGATAGAGTCGCGCCCCCTGCTTTGTACCTTGTTGCCAAAATTCTTTGTGGTTGACCTACTCTGAGAAAAATTTGATGGTCAATTTTACCATTATTGGGGGTTGGGATGATTATGACAGTATAGTGATTTTCAACCGACTATGATCATGGTCATAATAACATTAAAAAAATAGTCCATTCAACATTTACTATAAGGTCAGAATAGTCAGAAGAACCATAACCATAGTCAGGAATGCCATGAAAAGTGGAGAATTCGACCATTTTCATGGTCATTGTAACCATTATATGCAATAGTCATCTTGACCATGGTTCAATTGTCGGTACAACCATGGAATTTTTCTCAGTGTACATATATTTTGCTGCACACAGAAAATAATAAATAAATTTTAACAGGTGCGTAAAATTTCCCCTAGTTTGATTCCAAGACAAAGGGGGCGTAAACAACAGAATTGTTTGCAATCATTCATGCGTCATACAACAGTTTTTGCAATCTTCCATAAAACAGACTACATTCAGGGTTTATATGGCTCAAATTTACACGAAATATCCCATAATCTTCTGCCAAATGTAGCATTCCCTTTATGTGCATTAGATAACGCGGAAAATTAAATGTTTCTTCTTATCTGTTCAGTGTTTACACTTGCTCCAACGATAAACGATTAGATACCACAGGACTGAAGCGGCTGTCATCCACGAGTATCAATCGTGAAGCCGAAAACTTGGTGTGTGGTGGTGTTGATTTGACAGCTCGATTTTCACACACAATAGTCACGGCAGAAGTGGTCGTGTTTTGTCGTTAATTTGAATCGAGAAAAAGAAATTCCTTGTTGTACTTAATGCAGCGGTTATTAAAATGACAATATTTTTTCATTGTTTTTCAGCCAGGTTTTATAATGTTTCACTTTAATTACTGTTACTAGTAGACAGTAGTTTGGTAGAAGAAATATTGTGAAGAAATATAATCCATTGTGAACCAAGCTTAAAATGTTCAAATCGTCACTAGCGCCACACCAAAAGTGGCTTGCTTCAAGAACTATCGCTCTCTTCAGTCCTCTGTTGGATACTCGTTGCTTTTCAGAAAGCGCAAACGTAATTTGTGATCCACCCTCGGTCCTTTTCATTTCATGTATCGTTATTTATAACAGAATTTGAATTTTCACGATTGACAAAGAGAAACGTTAGTGTGATGTCTGTTTCCAACGTATATAAAGTTAAAGGTATTATATTCGCTGCAATGTTTATGTAGTGGTACGAAAAAGCAAAAGCAAACAATTATTATGAAATGTCTTCAGAAATGCATGAAATTTAAGCAGTTTCGATTCAGCAGTCAGCAGCGTTCAGTCAGCAAAACGCTAGTTTGTTGCTTGAATTTTTTGTATGTAGGCATTAAGTAACTCCTGCACACATAAGTATACAAATTGAGTGGAGGAATTTGTTATTACTGAATACTTTTGAGTCAACTAGCGGTGATATTTGAGGTGGTCGAAAATGATTGTCAATCGATGGTGATTGTTTCCCAATTTCAAAAATCGATGATGATTGTTTCCCAATTTTGAGTATTACACTTATTCAGGCATTTTTCGCATTAATATAACGAAAAAGCTTAATTTTCTGAATAATAAATTTTTCATTAAGAATTTTAATGATTATGATTATCGTTAGAGCATATTGTACAATTTCACTTTAATAGAACGTTCACACTACAGCTCATATTACGTGATATAGAGTATCTTAATATCAAATGACATGTTCATTATTTCCAGTGAAAACTAGATGTATAGTTGCTGATATCAAAATACTCTATATCACGTAATATAAGCAGTAGTGTGAACGTACTATAAGCAACAATCAATATGCAACTAGCGATTTGAAATTGGTTCACTGTTGTACAACCCCTTGGTTCGAATTACACCTTGAAGTTAGCACCTTGCTATACATATTTGTGCCTTTGTTTTCATTTGCTGTGTTATTTTGACAGAATATTTGAGAGTGTGTTCGTGTGAGTTCATTATTAGGGGCGCATTATCAAGCTTGCGACCGAGCTTGGGACCGATGTGCTAGTACTGACTGGGCCAAGAAAAAAATCGTTTTTGTATGGGACCTACTGGTCTTAGAGTTAGTCTATGCTATAAGCCTGGCAAGAATCACTGTCCACACACACATGCACAACGATTTAAACTCGAAAATTAGATAAAATGTATAAAACTAGAGGAAGCTTTTCGATTTTTCATAACAAACATGGATGTTTGTTTGCCATCCGGTTTCGCTTACATTTGAGTAACCTTCACTCAATTGAGTTTCATTGTCTGTACTCAATATTTAGTAATCCCTGTTTTTTTTTCATTTTGGTATGAAAACAAGTGGCGGGCCCACTGTTTTTTGAGCATAATTCGAAAAAAAGCTATTTTTTAATCAGTTTATTTATTTGTTAGGCTCAGGCGTGTGTAACACTTTACGGAGCCAATATTCAATATTGTTGTACACAAAATTTTACTTTTCGATATTAGTAAAAGAGGGGTGCCAATTACTCGTGGCTAGCTCGATGATAATAGGTCACATTATCGTTTGGAAAGGGCTAGGTACCCAAGTAACAATCCTACTGCCTTTTGGCCTTTGCTCAAATTTATGAGTGTTTAATTATTGCAATAGACATGGTAATTTGTTTAAAAGCAGTTTTCTATGATGCGAAAAATGTGTCGTTAATAATTTTACTTTAGGCTGTTTTTATAACCTTTTCTACAAAGAATGTGAAGTCTAAAACAGTCAAGCTTTAAAAAATATTTGAAGAGGAACTCTATCCCTTCATAAAACCGTTCAGTAATTAAATAATAAAGCTCCTACACATTTGTTTAACAGAGCCATGATAAAATATTGCATAAGCACGCTTTATCATTATTAAAAACATCACTAAGCCATTTGGACTCGGACGAGAGCATAAAGCATTTATTGTAGCATTTTGCACTACATAAAGTTTATTATAAGATGCTCAACCAATGTTGTCACAATAAAATCAAACAAAGATGGATTCGCATAGCAACAAACTTACACAAGTGAAAAAAATGCACGATTAAGTGAAATAACAAACAAAACTTACTGAGCATTCTGAATAGTAATTTCCCAACGATCAATCAAGGTCGCTTAAAAAACCACAACATCAGTCAGTCTCCCATCCAGATGAAATAATCTTGAGGCACATATTGCCTGGTATTCGGCATTGCTTTCCCATATTCTTTCGTATAAACTTTCTTAGTCCTTTAGAACTGTCACACATTTTCTAGCAGCAGCTTGGTTACCATATAAGCTGTTTGGTAGCTAAACGGTCTTGCATAAAGCAAATTAGCGTCGCAAAGAAACAGTTTAGCCTCATCATTATTTTCATAAGTGCCATTTCAAAACATTATTTATTCATTGATACTTACATGAAAACAAATCAGCATTTTCAAAAATGGCTCATGAACTATCAATGTTAATGCCGCTGCCATTTTGATTTCAATCGTAATGCAGGTTTATAATTTTCATATATCATGATCTATTTTCTTTGCACGGCTTAATGTTGTACGGCAGTCAATGTGGGATAAAAACAAAAGTATTAATTATATTAAATAATAATAATAAATCAAACTGAGATAAATATTTCAATTTGAAAATGCTGACGTTTTATTTGGCATGGGTAAACTTTTTTTTTCAATCAGAGTTATTATTGCCGAAATGAATTTGTTGAGAGTGAATGAAATTTATGAAGCCGATTTTAATATGAATAAAACAGTTTTGAGTGGTTTTGGCAAGCGTCTAGAGGAAGTGGCACGAAAGAAGCTTCTATAGACGTCAAATTGCTTTTATTGAGGTTTTTCTATGGTTTTCAAACGGCAAACATACTTTTGCATATAAAAACTAATAAATGATCCATTAAAAACTTAAAATCGTTCCACAAAAAACGCATTCATGACCCATAAAACTCTGGTCAATATCCATAATAAAATGAATATGATCCAAAAAATTTATCAATGTGATCCATAATTTATACAAAATTTAGCAATAAAATGTCAAAAATGTACCGTTATATATCTAGGGTATGATCAATAAAATTGTATGGATTACCCATAAACATATAGCGAATGTTCCGTAAAAGGGTCAATATCATTCCTTAAAGTTGTAATATTGATCCACAGAATGTAACATTTGTGCACTAAAATACGTGCACATGATTCATAAATTATTGAAAATGTTCCATAAATAAATTGTCAATGATCCATAAAACAATGAATAATAATCTATAAACTCATATAAATGATCCGTAGCAAATTATTCCTATAGAAAATTTTCTCAACTACAATTTTTCCAAACATTGGTTTTCAGAAAAAAAAAAAAAAATCAAACAGCTCCTCAGTTAGACACACTATATTGTACAATGTGACATATTAGCCACGATTTGTTATGCTGTACTCGAAGTGCTAGAAATACCAATGTTGCCTGCTGAGCAGTTGAGGATTGAAGAACTAAGGAAGTAGAAAGCGGTCGAAGTTTCCGATATCGTCTTCAAGTTAACGACTGATTCAAGCATTTGCCCGGTATAATGCAAATGGAGGATGTTTTTTGTAGTTAGGTCCGACGAGCGATAGCGAGTTGGACGGCAAGCGTTTGCCCGGCATAATTTTAATAAAAAAATTCTTAAATAACAGTTTGATCAAGCCTTAAATTGGACATGTAGAGTAACTGTCCCCATATTAATCTCATTGTTCCTTTATTCATTCTACGATGAATCAAACAATTGGGCAGTTGAAGGATCGCTTTTGTTTTCTAATAATGTTTGCTAACTCTTAATAACAACAACAAACATTACTAACTAATCCTGTCACCTGTTCATTGTTTAATTTCAAGTAGGATGAATTGCAAAGTGATGAGATTAATATAGGAAAACCTTCCCTAGTTCTTTACATGCACGAGTTCTCTTTAACAAATTTATTGGAAAACATGTGTCGCAGTTGCGGTCGTAAAAGAACATAAAATCGCGAAAGTAAATCAGCTCTCTGAAAAATTGGAAATCTTCTAAAAAACAATCCTTCTTTAATAGCAATATTTGAGCCGCATAGCTAAGGAAACGGACACGTTAATAGATCTGAGTAGTAGCGCAGTCAAGGATCGATTTCCCCGTAGCCAAAATTTAAAAAAATATAAACCCAACATTGTAATAATTCTGGCACAATTTATGGATCCTAAATATTATTTTAAATGCCCAAAGTTTATTTCCTATGGGCCATATTAAGAAGCTTGTGGTTAATTTTTCAAAACTATCATGGATCATTGACGATTGGATCAATAATTTGTTGATCATGTGTATATATTTAAGTTCACAAACGTTTCATTCTAAGGATCAATTTTACAACTTTAAGGAATGATATTGAACCTTTTATGGAACATTTGCTATATGTTTATGGGTAATCCGTACAATTCTATTGATCATACCCTAGATATATAACGGTACTTTTTTGACATTTTATTGCTAAATTTTGTATAAATTATGGATCACATTGATAAATTTTATGGATCATATTCATTTTATTATGGATATTGACCAGAGTTTTATGGGTCATGAATGCGTTTTTTGTGGAACGATTTTAAGTTTTTAATGGATCATTTCTTCAGTTTAAAGGTGCAAACTTAGGGCTGCCTTTTCAAACTGCTTTTAATCCAGTCATAATAAAGTCTTTTTGTTTTAATCCAATCTAGAACTGCCTCTAAAATATACCATTCAGAACCTCTGCCAGGGTGGGCCAAATAGACACATTTTAGTCTTCAGGAGGTTTTGGGGGAATCAATCAAGACAAATAAGCCTTGACCAGAGTTTTATGGATTTCGTTTAATAACACCCTTGCAGGAATTCATAAAACTTTAAATGTTACTTGGGTAGGTTACTTATTTAATCCATTATTTGCTGCTTTTGGTTGCGACATCTATCAAATCCTCGATCCCTGTATTCCCTTTCAAGAACGAAGCCGCAGATGGGTGACCACAGCTTGCTGGGTAGGTACAAGTAGCACGGAAACAAAAGGATAGTATAACTTGGACACAATGGTAGGGAATAAACTAAAGTGGAAGGAATAAGGGTGATGACGTTACACTCTTAGATCAGACAAACAAAGGAATTCGTAAATCACTTGCATGTAGGGAAGCTCACGCATTCCCAAAAATCTCTTACCTCGCGGAAGGGTTGTCTACCTAGGGCCACTAGGGTATCCAATAGTCATGATCTGGAGGCATAATTATCCGGGCAAGACTATCTGCTAGTATATCTATGGAAACTGAAGCAAATGCGCCCTTAATATCCAGAAATACTGAAGCCAATTGCTCCTTGTGTGCAATCGCCAGTTGTACATCAGATGAAAGCAGCGCTAAAAACGCTCCCTTTACAAATGAACGCCAGTAATTGCGTTTTTTTGCTTTGAGTAAGTTTTTAGGCTATTTTTTCAAGCTTGAGGTACTTATCAAAAAGCTCACATGTTCCATGTCTACGGACACTGAAATTAAAAAATATGTGTAGCAACTGTTCCATCTTAGCATTCTTCTTTGCTTGCTCTGCCTGTATACTGAATCTTTGGTGGAGCCTAACAACGATGCCAATTGATTGTGCCTACTAGAGAAAACTAGGTCTAAACCAAACCCCCTAAGTCGTGGTTTCAGCTTTTTTGTGATGTTTTTAACGAAGGGACGGATACACGTTTTAGGGGTTCATGTGAATCGGAGAGGGTAGTTTGGGATTTTCTATGAAGGTGTTTTTTTTTTGTTGATGATCGCTTGAATTGTCCTCTTTTAGTAACCATTGAGTCTGGCAGTTTCGAAGATATATGCTAATTCTTTGGCTTTTCCAGTTTTATTGAGAGGAAGGGTCAACATCCGGTGGATCATGTGGTGGAAAGTGGCCATTTTGTGCTGAAAAGAGTTGTTTGAAGTGTAAGGGATGACTCTTTGGGTGTTTGTGGGTTTTCTGAAGATTTCAAACTCTAAAGGTGATGGTGACTATGATTCTCTCACTACTAGAAGGTCAAGGAATGCAAGTTTTCCATCCTTTACTATCATGAGTGAACTTAATGTCTTTGTGGAGATTGTTGATTTCTTGAAGAATTAGGGAGAGATCGTCTTGTTTCACTACGGCGAAGATGTCATCGACGTATCTCAGCCAACGAGTTGCTTTCGCTTTTAGGATTATTCCTTTTGCTTTTAGGATTATTTCAAAATTCGACATAAACAGTTCACAGAGGAATGGCAATAGAGGGTCTCCCATATGGGCTCCTTTAAGTTGTTTATATAATGAACCTCTCACAGTGAAGTAGTTCTCTTACATGCATAGTCGATTCAGCTTAATGAAACATCCGCACCTTTTGCTTTCATGTTCACGCATAGCTCCTTCACATTCACCCAACTGGATGGCTCCGGGGAGTTTTTCAGCTGCACCATGTGAGTCATGTACATGCTCGCATGGGCATTCGAGTTTTCATCGGTAGTGACGAAACCCTTAGAGGAGGATAATGATTTTGAATAGCATGACGATAACGAGAATTTAACGACATCTCTAGATCAGAGAGGGGTAATTAATTTTAATAATCTTAATTTATCGACTAGCTCGAATGAGCAAACGCTTCCACCTAAAACACAATTAAGTACCGAAATTATAGTTTATTGCCAAAATTTTAACCGTATGAAAAGTGCGGTTAAAATTCAAGAAATTCATAATAAAATTTTGGGTTGCTCATTCCCAATTATAATGGCAACTGAAACCAGTTGGGATCAAAGCGTTAGGAGTGAAGAAGTTTTCGGAAATTCTTATAATGTTTTTAGAAATGATCGCAATTTGGAAATTTCTGAAAAAAAGTCAGGTGGTGGTGTTTTAATAGCTATTTCTACTAATTTTAATTCAGAAATTATCGATACATCAAAAGTTATGGAGTTTGAACATGTATGGGTGAAAGTACACATGGCAGGTGAAACACATGTATTTGCCTCAGTGTATTTTCCTCCAAACAACGCTCGTAAAGAAGTATATGAACATTTTTTTCACATTGCAGACGCAATTATGTCTGAGCTTCCCCCAGAAGCGAAAGTTCACATATATGGAGATTTTAATCAACGTAGTGCTGAATTCATTTTAGATACCGAGAATGAGTGCATCCGTCTACCAGTCGTCGGAGAAAATGAAACATTACAGTTTATTTTCGACAAAACTGCAGGTTTCGGGCTCAACCAAGTTAATCATGTAAAAAACCAGCAAAATTGCTATTTAGATTTTTTATTAACAAATATTGACGAAGATTTCTGTGTAGCAAAATCACTTTTTCCATTATGGAAATATGAAGCTTTTCACATAGCAATTGAGTTTTCTTTATTTATCCACGAATACAAAAGACCCGACGACTTCGAATATGAAGAGGTGTTCCAATATCATTTAGCAAATTATGATATCATAAAAAAACAAAATTATCAGAATTGATTGGCAAACCATTTTTAAGAACGAAGGAAATATTGAGACTTCTGTTGAAGTTTTTTACAAATTATTGTTTGAAATAATGTTTGAAGAAGTACCAAAAAGTATCAAAAAAATAAGACGACAAGGTAAGTCAAACCAACCAGTTTGGTATAATGAACAAATAAAAAATTTGAAGAATCGGAAGCAAAAAGCACACAAAATATACAAAAGAGATGGTAACAGCAATAACCTGGCAAACTACTTAAGTATTTGTGATGAACTGAATCTAACCATAAAAAATGCATATGATGAGCACAATGCAAAAACTGAACTTGAAATTAAGTCTTAACTCAAATGTTGGTAATAAGGCAGAAGAAATTTGCAATCTATTTGCAACATTCTTTCAAGAAATATATACCACATTTGCTGAAGAAGATCGCGATTACGAATATTTCGATTTCTTCCCAGGATTTTCAAGGGACATTGGAGTTAGTCAAGTCGAATTTTAAGACATATTTCAAGGTTTGAATAATTTAGACGGTTCTAAAGGTTCTGGCCCTGATGGAATACCACCAGTATTTATGAAAAACTTAGCATTGGAACTTATATCACCTTTATTTTGGCTATTTAATATGTCATTGAAATCTGGGATCTTTCCCAAACTGTGGAAAAGTTCCTACCTAGTACCTATTTTCAAAAGTGGGAAAAAATCTGACTTAAGTAACTATCGTGGAATTGCCATTTTATCTTGCATTCCTAAACTTTTTGAAGCAATTATTAATGAAAAATTATTCACTCAAATCAAAAACAGAATCGCTACAAAGCAACATGGATTTTTCAAAGGACGATCAGCTAGCACAAATTTATTGGAATTCGTTAACTACTCTCTGATTGCAATGGACAATGGTTACCATCTAGAAGCTCTTTATACAGACTTCAGCAAAGCTGTTGATCGCATTGACATACCCATGCTTCTTTTTAAATTGCAAAAATTGGGAATTGAGCCAGGAATTCTCAAATGGATCGAATCCTACCTTACTAACCGTCAACAAATAGTAAGATTCAGAGGGAAGACATCAAACCCTATTCAAGTCACCTCTGGAGTCCCCCAAGGCTCTCATTTAGGCCCCCTCTTATTTATTTTGTTTGTAAATGACGTTTCCTTTATTCTTAAAAACATGAAATTTCTTGTTTATGCTGATGACATGAAACTATTTTTAGAAATAAGAAATAAAGAAGATATCATTACATTCCAGCAAGAAATAAACGTTTTTTATGTCTGGTGTAACAAAAGTCTTTTACAGCTAAACGTAAAAAAATGTAATTCAATTACTTTTAGTCGGAAACGAAGCACCCTAGACGTAACTATTAATTTAGGGAATCAGCCAGTTGAAAAGTGTAAAAGAGTAAGGGACTTAGGAGTTATCTTGGATTCCGAACTTACATTCATTGAACATTACAATACTATCATCAACAGAGCAAATAATATGCTTGGATTTATTAAACGTTTTTGTTACAATTTTCATGACCCGTACACAATAAAAACATTGTACATTGCATATGTGAGGTCAATACTGGAATATTGTAGCGTAGTTTGGTCACCCTTTTCAGTCATACAAGAAGAACGAATAGAATCGGTACAGAAGCAGTTTTTACTATTTGCCCTTCGTAAATTAGGTTGGACAAGGTTACCTCTTCCATCTTATGAAGCACGATGTATGCTAATCAGCATTCGATCATTAAAAGAGCGCCGTGAATTTGCATTAGTTTCATTCGTAAATGATATTGTTGCGCAACGCGTTGACTCAGTAGAACTTTTAGCAAAACTTAATTTTTACATTCCGTCGTAACTTCCGTCGTAAGTTCGTAACTCTCAAGAATTTGTACAACAGCTACAGTCATCAGGTCATATAAATGATAATGAAGTAATGGTATCCTTCGACGTCACGGCCCTTTTCCTTGGTCAAGGACGCAATAAACCTTTTAGAAGATTGGTTTTTAAAACAAGGAGATGATGTAACATGAAAGCAAAAGGTGCGGATGTACTGTTGGACGCACAGCTCTATGTGGTGCCCGATACGTGAATACGTCCTTTCTATATATTCATCATCACTATCATCGGCAACGTGGAAGTGACAGCTAATATCCTTTTGTTTTTTTACACAAAGTAACCTGAATAAAAGAACAAGTTGTAAACGTTTTTCTCCGGTGCATTTTCTTTTCGCGATTTATCCGTTCATTGTTCCTCTGCCCTTCCACCGCCAACAGGTTATAGGCCCAGGGTGGTATCCGCGAAAAAAAAGTTATTTCGTTGTGCCGGAAAGTCGAGTGCATTTCTCGAATTGCGTGATCAATGAGATCTCGTGAGTAGAAGAGATTTTCCTTTTGCGAAAGATGACGGAGCAGCGGCGTTTCCAACTTTCCAGGCTAAACAACCAGAACTATCAGTCCTGGAAGTTCAAGATCGAGATGATGCTTATCAGAGACGAATTGTGGACCGTTATAACTGATCCCAAACCCGATCCCGTGACGGCTGCATGGACAAAGGCAGATTTGAAGGCCCGAGCGACGATTTGTTTATGCATCGAGGATAGTCAAACGAGCATCGTCCGGAACTGCACCAATGCAAAGGATACATGGAAAGCCCTGAAGGACTATCACGACAAAGGTTCGGAAGTTTACCTTCTAAAGAAGCTAACGCGATTGGAGCTCGGAGAAGAAGGCGATATGGAGCAGCATCTACAGAATTTCACGGATTTGCTCCAGCGTATCGCGGATACCGGGGATGGGATTCCGAAGAAATGGCAGGTGGCTATGTTGCTGTGTTCACTACCAGACTCTTACGATCCACTGGCAACGGCACTGGAGCAGCGACCAGCTGATGAGTTGACTATCGACTTGGTAAAGTCAAAGCTGCTTGCCGAGGCTGAAAAACGGCGAAAAAGGAGTGGATCTGCTGCAGGTGGCGAAGTTGCTGAAAAGGCTTTGCGAACGGATTTGCATAAGCACCGTGGTGGTTCAAGTGACGGCAACAAAGATACCCGTACTTGTTTCCACTGTAAGAAACCCGGCCACGTTAAGCGGAACTGTCACGCATGGAATAAAATTTCTGGGAGTTCCGGAAGCAAGGAGGGATTGAGTCAACCGAAGAGAGGCGGCGAGAATGCAAAGAAAGCAAGTGTTGAAGATGGACCCATGGCATGGATGGTCGGCCACGGTGAGCCGTCGTGGTGGTTTGTTGACAGTGGAGCATCCCGCCATATGACCGGGGACAAGACATTTTTTAAAACGTTCAATGAAACCAAGGGCATCAGCGTGATGTTGGCAGATGGAGAACGGGCCGAATCATCCGGAATCGGCCACGGAATTATCGTCGGGATGAACAACGACGGTGAGCCTGTCGACATTGTGCTGCATGAAGTTCTTTGTGTTCCGAAGTTAGCAAGCGGCCTGATTTCGGTGAGTACACCGTGAGATCGTTGCGAGGTTCGTGACCAAAAGGGTAAGGTCAGGGCGCTGGCGATGCGCCACGGAACTCTGTACAGATTGTGCAGTCCAGAGCAAGCGTTGCTGAGTATTCAAACGCCTCACACTGAGAACTGCCAGCATACCTGGCATCGTCGGCTAGGGCATCGCGATGTCGATGTTTTCCGGGAAATTCCGACGAATGGAAATCCGGAGGGAATGAAGTTGGTTGATTGTGGCGATAAATCGACTTGCAAATGCTGTTTTGAAGGAAAGATGTCCCGAGTTCCGTTCCGAAAGCAGGCCGACCGTGGTGCTAGAGACAAGCTTGATCTAGTGCATACCGATTTAAGTGGGCCGTTGGCTAGTACGCCCAGTGGAAACAAATATTTTCTTTCATTGATCGACGACTACACTCGGATGACGTTTGTGTACCTGCTGCGGTGCAAATCCGAAGCCGCAGAGAAGATAAAACAGTTCGTGCACTTCTGCAAAACACAGATAGGTAAGACCCCGCGCATTTTGCAGTCCGATGGTGGCGGTGAGTACACCGGGAAGGAACTGCAGGCTTTCCTCCAAGGGGAGGGAATAGTGTGTCAATTTTCGGCTCCTTATTCCCCCCAGCAGAACGGGGTAGCGGAGAGAAAAAATCGCTACCTGAAGGAGATGACAATGTGTATGCTGCTAGATGCAGGCTTGGAACAGCGATTCTGGGGTGAAGCGGTTTTGATGGCAACCTATATACAGAACCGTTTGCCAACCAAGTCTATCGGTATGAGTCCATTCGAACGCTGGTACAGTAAGAAGCCGTCGTTGGAGCACTTCAGAATCTTTGGGAGTGAAGCGTGGGTGCAGGTTCCTGCGGCAAAAAGGAAGAAGATGGAAGTGAAGTCACTACAAATGGTATTCGTGGGTTACTCGAACCAACATAAGGCGTATCGTTTTCTTGATACGGGCAGTGATCGTATTACAATTAGTCGTGACGTGAAGTTTGTGGAAGACTTGAACTTGAACAACATGGACAAAAAGGTGATCCGTGAGACAGTTAAACCGATTGAATCAAGAGTGGAACTAGATCCTCTGGTGAAAAACGACGAAGAACCTGATCAAGAAAACGATATGCTGGAATATAAAAGTGCCGAAGAACTATATTCCGGTGAAGAAGCCGAAGAAAGAGAAACAGTGCGCGAACATGAAGAGACGAGCAATGAGCAACGGGATGATCGTGTACGGTCCAGCCGAAATGTGCTACCTGTTCGTTTCAAGGATTTCGAAATAGGTCTCGTGGCGATGGAGCAGAACGAGCCCGCAACTTTTAAGGAAGCCATCGGTGGACCCGAAAAGCAGGAGTGGCTGAAGGCCATGAAAGAAGAATTCCAGTCCTTGATTTCCAGTGGTACGTGGGAGTTAGTTGATCCACCAGCCAACCGCAACATTATTGGCAGCAAGTGGGTCTACCGAAAGAAGCTAAACGCTGAGGGTGGAGCTGAGAAGTTTAAAGCTCGGCTCGTGGCTCAGGGCTTCACTCAGCGGTTTGGCTTCGATTACGAAGAAATTTTCGCCCCTGTCGCCATGCAGTCGACCCTTCGCGTGTTGTTGGCAGTCGCAGGGCGGCAGAAAATGTTTATTAAACATATGGATGTCAAATCGGCGTACCTTTATGGATCGCTAAGCGAGGAAATCTACATGCGGCAACCGCCGGGGTTTGTAATTCAGAAGACGGCGCACCAAGTTTGTAGATTGAGAAAGAGTATTTATGGCCTGAAGCAGGCGGCCAGGGTTTGGCATCAGACAATAACTCAAATCCTGATGGGACTAGGATTTAGTCAATGTAAAAGTGACTCGTGCCTGTACCGGAAACGACTAACCAGTGGAGGATGGATCTATTTGTTGTTGTACGTCGACGACATTTTGGTGGTTTGTGCGCAGGAGAAGGAAATCACAGTCATCGAGAGAGAGTTGCAGGAGAAGATTCAGATCACGAAGCTGGGTGACGTGTCATGTTTTCTTGGTATTCAAGTACGGAAGGACAAACACGGCATCTACAGCATCAGCCAGGAGAGCTTCATTAAGAAACTAGTCAACCGCTACGGGAAGGATGGAACAAAGAGTTCTAAATACCCAATGGACACGGGCTACTTCAAGCTGAGCAATGAAGGGAAGAAGCTTAAAGACAACGAAGATTACCACAGTCTCATTGGTTCTTTGTTATACCTGGCAACAAACAGTCGTCCGGACATTGCAGCTTGTGTCGGAATTCTGAGCCGTAAGGTTAATTGTCCGTCGGAGGTTGATTGGACCGAGGGTCAGCGGATCATACGCTACCTCGCGCATACAGTGGACTACAGGCTGAAGTTGGGTAACGCAGAGAAGGAGTTTGAGCTGGTTGGCTATTGCGACACCGATTGGGCCGGCGATACTAGTGAAAGGAAGTCTTGCAGCGGATATATGTTTCGTCTAGGAGGAGCTACCGTCAGCTGGGCCAGCAGAAAACAGGGTTGCGTGACTCTGTCAACCATGGAAGCGGAGTATGTCGCACTCTTCGAGGCTGCACATGAGGTCGTGTGGCTGCGGAATTTATTGAAGGAGTTAAACGAAGAGCAGGTCAAGCCAACTTTAGTGTTTGAGGACAACAAAAGCTGCCTCGACTTTGTCGCCCTTGATCAACACAAGAAGAGAACGAAACACATTGATACACGGTATCACTATACCCGAGAGCTTTCGGCATCCGGAGTGATCGAGTTGAGGTACTGTCCGTCCGAGAAGATGATAGCGGATATCCTAACGAAACCGCTTGGTGCTACGAAGGTCAAGAGATTTGCTATGGAGCTGGGTCTTGTTGGCAAACCGGAAGTAGACGGTTAAGGTTGAATTCGCGAGGAGGAGTGCTGGACGCACAGCTCTATGTGGTGCCCGATACGCGAATACGTCCTTTCTATATATTCATCATCACTATCATCGGCAACGTGGAAGTGACAGCTAATATACTTTTGTTTAGAAGAAAAATTAGTAATCTCCATTTAATTCCAACTACCTTTGCTTATTCTTCTAAATTATAGTTACAAGTATTCCACTAAACAGCTCAAACCCTCTAGGATTCATACTTTTGTTTTTTTTACACAAAGTAACCTGAATAAAAGGACAAGTTGTAAACGTTTTTCTCCGGTGCATTTTCTTTTCGCGATTTATCCGTCCATTGTTCATCTGCCCTTCCTTCGCCAACAAGTACCTTAAGCTGAATCGACTATGCATGTAAGAGAACTACTTCACTTTGAGAGGTTCATTATATAAACAACTAAAAAGAGCCCATATGGGAGACCCTCTATTGCCATTCTTCTGTGAACTGTTTATGTCGAATTTTGAAATAATCCTAAAAGCAAAAGGAATAATCCTAAAAGCGAAAGCAACTCGTTGGCTGAGATACGTCGATGACATCTTCGCCGTAGTGAAACAAGACGATCTCTCCCTAATTCTTCAAGAAATCAACAATCTCCACAAAGACATTAAGTTCACTCATGATAGTAAAGGATGGAAAACTTGCATTCCTCGACCTTCTAGTAGTGAGAGAATCATAGTCACCATCATCTTTAGAGTTTGAAATCTTCAGAAAACCCTCAAACACCCAAAGAGTCATCCCTTACACTTCAAACCACTACTTTCAGCACAAAATGGCCACTTTCCACCACATGATCCACCGGATGTTGACCCTTCCTCTCAATAAAACTGGAAAAGCCAAAGAATTAGCATATATCTTCGAAACTGCCAGACTCAATGGTTACTAAAAGAGGACAATTCAAGCGATCATCAAGAAAAAAAAAACACCTTCATAGAAAATCCCAAACAACCCTCTCCGATTCACATGAACCCCTAAAACGTGTATCCGTCCCCTTCGTTAAAAACATCACAAAAAAGCTGAAACCACGACTTAGGGGTTTTGGTTTAGACCTAGTTTTCTCTAGTAGGCACAATCAATTGGCATCGTTGTTAGGCTCCACCAAAGATTCAGTATACAGGCAGAGCAAGCAAAGAAGAATGCTATGATGGAACAGTTGCTACACATATTTTTTAATTTCAGTGTTCGTAGACATGGAACATGTGAGCTTTTTGATAAGTACCTCAAGCTTAAAAAAATAGCCTAAAAACTTACTCAAAGCAAAAAAACGCAATTACTGGCGTTCATTTGTAAAGGGACTATCCAGAGAAACCTCGATGGCAACGCTTTGGAGAAAGGCTCGCATGCGAAACCGCTAAACCTCCAATGAGAGTGAAGAATACTTTATCCAGTGTATATTCGACCCGAAGTAACGGATTTCTGGACGAACCATTCAAAATGTTGGAATTTTCAATGGCACTTCATTTATCGAACAACTCTGCTCCGGGAAGCGATATGATTAAATTCAACTTTCTGAAAAATCTCCCTGATATCGCTAAAAGACGATTACTTAGCCTGTATAATACTCTCAAGGAATTAAACAGAGTTCCACTCGCATGGAGACAGGTTGAAGTAATGGAAGGTTCATTAATTATGTCACGTGGTGGGGGGGAGGGGGATTAGGGCAAACGTGGAGATCCATACAAATAAAATTGAAGGACCATACAAAAAACGTGACAAGGAGGGGGGGGGGGGGTATATAAAAGGTCACTTTTTGTGTGACGTAATTAATGGACGTTCCCTAATAGCTATTCCATAGCCTGGGAAACCAGCGTCTGATTACAATTCATACCACCCCATCTCTATGCTATCGTGTTTAAGGAAATTGTTAGAAAAAATCATCCTATCAAGACTTGACCGTTGGATTGAATCAAACAACCTGCTATCATATACGCAATTTGGTTTCCAAAAGAGAAAAGTAACAAACGATTTTTTAGCGTTGCTTTCATCTGATGGCGTTTGCACACAAGGAGCAATTGGCTTCAGTATTTCTGGATATTAAGGGCGCATTTGCTTCAGTTTCCATAGATATACTAGCAGATAGTCTTGCCCGGATAATTATGCCTCCAGATCACGACTATTGGATACCCTAGTGGCCCTAGGTAGACAACCCTTCCGCGAGGTAAGAGATTTTTGGGAATGTGTGAGCTTCCCTACATGCAAGTGATTTACGAATTCCTTTGTTTGTCTGATCTAAGAGTGTAACGTCATCACCCTTATTCCTTCCACTCTAGTTTATTCCCAACCATTGGGTCCCAGTTATACTATCCTTTTGTTTCCGTGCTACTTGTACCTACCCAGCAAGCTGTGGTCACCCATCTGCGGCTTCGTTCTTGAAAGGGAATACAGGGATCGAGAGTTACGAACTGAGCTTGTTGGGAATTGCTCGAAGATACCTTGAAATTCTCTTACTAGCTAAATCCTAGAGTGTTTGAGCTGTTTAGTGGAATACCAGTAACTAGGAATTAGAAGAAAAATTAGTATCTTCCATTTAATTCCAACTACCTTTGCTTATCTTCGACAGATACGCGTATTTCGTCTACAATGTGCAGACTTCTTCAGTGTCTCGTACTAATAACTCGACTTGAATTATTAGTACGAGACACTGAAGAAGTCTGCACATTGTTGACGAAATACGCGTATCTGTCGAAGATAAGCAAAGGTAGTTGGAATTAAATGGAAGATACTAATTTTTCTTCTAATTTCTAGTCTTACTAGCTATTTTGCTAGCTGCTGGGCTGGAGATCCTACAGATGAAATATTCTCTCTCATTTCGTTTCCGGGTTTGTGGACTTTTGGGAGGCCTTTAATTCTGGGAAGGATGGGGTTTGGTTCGCGAAGACGGACTGTTGCATCCCCTAGTACTGCTTTACACTCCTTTAGTGTGTAGCTTGCTTAATGAAATAGCTTTTTCTCTTCAAGGAATAATCCATTGTAAATAGTAGGTATAAAAATCCTTCAATATTATCCCTAGTATTAATTTACGGTAAGATTTGTTGTTGTTCATTAGTGTTGTTCACAGCTGTTCACTTATATATGTTCACTATTTATGCTAGTAACTGTTCATGAAACAAGAGTGAACATTTATATAACTGGTTCACTACACGCATATATATCAAAATCTCGCATGCAAGTTATTCATCCGAGCCGATTCATTGGTCTGATTCACGAACTTCGACGACCATGAAGTCTAACTACGAGGAAGGACTTATGCAAATTCAGTTACGAATGGGAAAGAGATAACCAGACCTGGGCATCTATGAAAGAAGGAGATGGCAGTCGTCATCGGTTACGAATGTAACATTTGAGGATCGGGTCAACAACCTCTGGTCACGAACATGACTACCACTCGCAACCTATCTGAGGATTACAAGAGCTACACTCTAGCAATTGGATCTGGACCGTGGATAGGAACGTGAGTGCGAGCTAGTTGTTCCGTGTGGTCGCGAATCCATTGTGGCTAGTTAGGTGGTTATCTGAGGTGCGATAATAAGTCGTGTGCAAGTGTTTTCCGTTAAGAAAGAAGAAATTCCAGAGCGAGTCTCGAACCCACGCGATAGCACCCCCACGCAGCCGACACCACCAGCCAACCCAATCGACCACCGAGCATTGTCCATCTAGGCCAGGAAAACTTCCCGGATTGCGGAGTTATTCCGAATCGTGGAGGGGGACTACACCGCCTATCTTGCGTCCCGCGGGAAATCCGATTCCGTCGTCACAATTTTGTCGTAGACGAGCCAAGGACAAGCGCCGCCATTCCGTCTTGCATTGTCTGGTAGACAACCGTCGTTCAGCCGGCCGCCATTGACCGGTGCGACCTATTTCGCGCTACAACCGCAAACGTCATTCACCGGTAGGGACCGGTAAAGCAGAACGGTACCGTAAGTACATGCGCATGTGAGAAAATTGAGACACACACGAAAAACAAGTTAGACTAGTTAGAAGCCAGAAATCCGCACACGCCAGAAGACAGGACTAGAAGGGAAGAGAAAGGGAAAACCCTGAAACTAAAATGAACCTAGGTTAAACATAAATTCCAAACTCAAATAGACGTGATCTTGTAAGTTATCTGTATCTAAAAAAGGGTATTCCGGCGGTCTGCCATGTTATTCGTGAATTTTAGGCACTAGGATTTTTCCCGTCGTTCAATTAGTTTTCCGTTCGTTTAGTTATTCTTTTCCGTTGTTTTCTCCAAGTCTGGACTGCTTGGGAATCTCAGTCCCTGCATTCACGTTTCCATTGAAGCGCGAAGGGGAGAATATTGTAAGTGAGCTCTGCCTGTGATGAAATAGGCGGCGTATACACGAGTTGATTTGTGCCTTATCGAAAGACGGTCTTCTCTCGCTACACTCATAACCGATAGTGGAGCCATCTTTACGCGGAACGCGGGAGTACTTTATTAGAACGTTCAGCGACGCTAGATCTTGTCTCATTCCATACTGAATTTGTATGAGAAACCTGCCCTGAGGTTAGGATTTCTTGCCGGGCAACCCAACAGACAAGTGGCCCTCTTCGGAGGTGGCGTTAAGGAATTCCAGGGGTTAGAGAACCCGTAGCTGCACGCGGCGTGCTACAATTTGGTGCCCAACGTTTGAAAGGCGATTTTTTTTTCTTATGCGCAGTGCATTTTTTTTTCTGTACAGTTTAGTTTTTTTGTTCGTTGATTTTTCTTTCTGATCATCTCGATACGAACCTGAAAATACATTTAAAATATTTGTAACCCTTATCGTATATGCGTGTGTAGTGTGTTGTACAATAAAATTATATTTATTATTTTGTTATTTTTGTTTCTATATTACTCTTTAAATTTAATAATTGCATGAAACCTATTCATTAAGATAAAAGTGAACAATTTTTTTCAAACTCTTATATGTTTGGTGAACTGAACAACATTTTGAACATTCGTCAGTTAAATTGTCCTTTAATCACTACTAAGCAATGGCAATGAAATTTCCTTACGCGGACCATCTGACGAATGAAGAAGTGGATTATGAGCTTGTACTGAGGAACCGACGAGAAGACAAATCGCTAGACTTACCGTCAAAACTCAGGTTACTTCGCAACCAAATTGTAGCACGCCGCGTGCGGCTACGGGTTCTCTAACCCCTGGAATTCCTTAACAAGTGGCTTAAGCGCCACCTCCGAAGAGGGCCACTTGTCTGTTGGGTTACCCGGCAAGAAATCCTAACCTCACGGCAGGTTTCTCATACAAATTCAGTATGGAATGAGACAAGATCTAGCGTCGCTGAACGTTCTAATAAAGTTCTCCCGCGTTCCGCGTAAAGATGGCTCCACTATCGGTTATGAGCGTAGCGAGAGAAGACCGTCGTTCGATAAGGCAAAAATCAACTCGTGTGTGCGCCGCCTATTTCATCACAGGCAGAGCTCACTTACAATATTCTCCCCTTCGCGCTTCAATGGAAACGTGAATGCAGGGACTGAGATTCCCAAGCAGTCCAGAATTGAAGAAAACAACGGAAAAGAATAACTAAACGAACGGAAAACTAATTGAACGACGGGAAAAATCTTAGTGCCTAAAATTCACGAATAACATGGCAGACCGCCGGAATACCCTTTTTTAGATACAGATAACTTACAAGATCACGTCTATTTGAGTTCGGAATTTATGTTTAACCTAGGTTCATTTTAGTTTCAGTGTTTTCCCTTTCTCTTCCCTTCTAGTCCTGTCTTCTGGCGTGTGCGGATTTCTGGCTTCTAGCTAGTCTAACTTGTATTTCGTGTGTGTCTCAATTTTCTCACATGCGCATGTACTTACGGTACCGTTCTGCTTTACCGGTCCCTACCGGTGAATGACGTTTGCGGTTGTAGCGCGAAATAGGTCGCACCGGTCAATGGCGGCCGGCTGAACGACGGTTGTCTACCAGACAATGCAAGACGGAATGGCGGCGCTTGTCCTTGGCTCGTCCACGACAAAATGGTGACGACGGAATCGGATTTCCCACAGGACGCAAGATAGGCGGTGCAGTCCCCCTCCGCGATTCGAAATAACTCCGCAATCAAGGAAGTTTTCCTGGCCTAGATGGACAGTACTCGGTGGTCGATTGGGTTGGCTGGTGGTGTCGGCTGCGTGGGGGTGCTATCGCGTGGGTTCGAGACTCGCTCTGGAATTTCATCTTTCTTAACGGAAAACACTTGCACACGACTTATTACCGCACCTCAGATAACCACCTAACTAGCCACAATGGATTCGCGACCACACGGAACAACTAGCTCGCACTCACGTTCCTATCCACGGTCCAGATCCAATTGCTAGAGTGTAGCTCTTGTAATCCTCAGATAGGTTGCGAGTGGTAGTCATGTTCGTGACCAGAGGTTGTTGACCCGATCCTCAAATGTTACATTCGTAACCGATGACGACTGCCATCTCCTTCTTTCATAGATGCCCAGGTCTGGTTATCTCTTTCCCATTCGTAACTGAATTTGCAAAAGTCCTTCCTCGTAGTTAGACTTCATGGTCGTCGAAGTTCGTGAATCAGACCAATGAATCGGCTCGGATGAATAACTTGCATGCGAGATTTTGATATATATGCGTATAGTGAACCAGTCATATAAATGTTCACTCTTGTTTCATGAACAGTTACTAGCATAAATAGTGAACATATATAAGTGAACAGCTGTGAACAACACTAATGAACCACAACAAATCTTACCGTAAATTAATACTAGGGATAATATTGAAGGATTTTTATATCTACTATTTACAATGGATTATTCCTTGAAGAGAAAAAGCTATTTCACTAAGCAAGCTATTTGGCCCACATGCTACAAGTGTTTTATCCACGTTTTTCACCATGTTTGTTGGGGGTCTACTCGAAGCTGCTTATAAGGTCCATTACTGATCTTAGAAGCCATCTGCCTATCGTAGTTCTCCTTATCCATGATGACGACTTGTCTGCGTATAGGTAATTTATCTTCAACGGCTGTAGCAGACTTGCAGTACTTCTGCATAAATCTTTAAATTCGTTTATTAAATCTCTATTTGTGTATCAAAATACCAGGATACTTACGCACCAATTCTCACGAAATGTCATGAATTTATTTTGCGGCTTAAAAAAGTTTAAGCAGCAAGATTATGGTAATATGAGTAGCACTTGTTCTTATCTGCATTTCGGTCTATAAGTGCGATGTTCAAACTCGAATATTTACGGCGTGAGAACACTATAGTATGCTTACAGAAATCCATACTAAAGATTTTATCATACATTTATTAAGTATGCGACAGTGTCACACTAGTTGTCGCACCGTACATATAACAGTACAAATATAAAACTCTCAGACAAAGTTGTATTTCAAATTATGTGTAAAAGGTCTACACTCAGTAGCAAAAATAAAGCCGAGCAAAATTTTGCTTCCAAAAAACGCGTTGTTCAACCTTCTGTAACTTTGTCAACTATCAATATATTTGGCTGAAATTTTGCCAACACTATAACCAATGTTTTGAATTTTATGTTGATGAAGTTTATAAATTTGAAGTTATCATAAAATATGTGAAAAAAGTCATGTTTTTTGTCGGCTTTTTTTTGCACCGATATTTCAGTATGATCAATATCGGATGAAAAAGGGGAATACTCATGTTGGAGCGTCAACTTTGACGCCAGCTTTAGTCCAAACCACTTAATGAAAACAGTTTTTTATCCACATTAATCTTTGTATGGTTTTAAGCCATGGAGACATTTTTAATATGCTACCTAAATTTTTCACAGAAATACGGATTTTTGAAATTGGTATGTCCAAAAATGACTTTTTTCACATATTTTTTGATAACTTCAAACTTATAAACTTCATCAAGTTTGGTCATATAATTTCGAAACATTAGTAATAGTGTTGTCCAAATTTCAGCCAAATATATTGATAATTGACAAAGTTACAGAAGGTTGAACAACGCGTTTTTTGGAAAAAAATTTGGCTCGGCTTTGTTTTGCTACTGAGTGTATATTCCGAAATTCAGCTTTTGAAATGTACACATGCTGGCAACAAATAAATGAAACTTATATAAAACGAGTCAACCCAATCATGATCCTGACAACCAGCGTTGCCAAGTATATTTTTACAAAGTCAGGAAGTGTATGAAATTAAAATCAGGATAAAATCAGGATTGTCATTTTATGTGTAAAAAACTGATGTTAATAAAAATACCGTTTATTTAAAACCAAAAAACTTACATAACATATATTTATCTCTTTCAGTTTCATAAATGGTATAGTTCAGTGCCAACAATTGATTAGGGCGAATCTGCTTATGTAAACAAAGACTTTGTCTGCTAATTTATCGGAAGTTGAATACAATTCCTTCAAATTGAATATATCAGCGGATAGAGACAATGCTCGTCTTCCTTAAGGAGTGCTTAATTTGTGTATGTGCCCTTTTGTTCTAGACTACGAAAACTACGAAAGCCATTGTTTATAAAAGCAGATTTGCCCTAATCTAATGTTGGTGCTGAGTTGTATTTTTTTTTTGCGAAAGCTTACCTTAACTAACTGTTTGAGACCTGCGAGAGAGTGATATTAAAAACTAAAAAAGTAAACCGCGAAGTTTAAGATGTCTTGTATCGTTTTGGTAGAAGAGCAGGTCAGAATAGATTTTTTATTGGATGATTTTTGACGATTCCATTCCGGAGTAGCCAACTAGTAAAAGCTTTGGCAGAACTCCATTACTTTGATTAGTTTATTTATTTCGCTTAAAATTAATTTGGATTGATAAAAATTACGAAAATCAGGAAAAATCAGGATTTTTTTATCAAAATCTGGAAAAAATTTGTGCTTGTCAGGATTTCAGGCAAAATGCTAAAAAGTCTGGAAAATCCTGAAAAATCAGGAACATTGGCATCTCTGCTGACAACCAGAGATCTATAAGTGAGCGTCAAAACGAGAGCGAGAGAGAGTGAGAGAGCGAGAGAGAGAGAGAGACTGAGAGATCTCGATTTTGAAAATTCTCATGTAGCAATTGTATACATGTATGTATGTATGGTAGCCCCCATCCCTTCATGCCCTTGGCTTGGATGCAGCTCCACTTAATATCAAGATCAAATTGGGCCACCGATCTGAATTCACAATATCGCTGTATGAAGGGCCAAAAACGGAGGGGTGGACCCGTAAGCAGAGACGCTCACGCGAAATCCACGGGAAATTAAGAATCTCGTTCCAACGATACGATCCGATAGTGTAAATAATATGCAATTCATGTTGTATGTAATAGAGCAATGACATATACCAGAATATTTAATTAATATGTCATAGTTGAAATTCGTCATCCTGTAATTTAAAAAAAATTAAAACAGTATTAATAGGCATATGATAATAATATGCAGCTTGTTGCATCTTTACAGCTCAATCAGTTACAGACGAATGTTACTCTGTAATGTGAAGTTCATTTTGCAATTGTTTATTGTTTATATGAAGTATAATAATCAACTAAATACAACATAAAACATTTGATTATGCATTAAAGATTAAAAAATATGTTTGTATTCATGACATATGGTGAAACATAATCAGCATAATTGGAGAGCATTCAATAATTTTATTTATATCCAATGATCTACATTATTAGAAAAACACTTCAAGATACAATACAATAAAAAATCTGTACTATCTGGAATCAACTTCCTGTAACCTTGAAGTAGATGAAATTTAATTATTATTATTTATTTGTTAATAAATAATTTAATTATGATTATAATAAAATGCAGTGATGCTATGATGAAAATAATACGATGTTGTAATGAGATACTAAATAATATACATATTGAAATAAAATGCAGCTATTTGCCCTTTCTGCTGCGAAGTATGATGATATAAACTCTGAAATGTCGAAAACTTCTAAAGTGGTGTAATGAAAGAAAGTTTATCACCGGGCAGCCTAGCAAAATGGCAAATGAAATTTAAGCTAACAGTAAGCCGAAATAAATTCCATATGATTATGATTACTGCCCAAAAAGGGAGACTTAACAAGTCAACAAAAAAAGGAAGGAAATTTGAATTCTCCGATAACTCTTGATTCCTCTTGGGCCTGGATAATTCTTCATATCTGTGCAATAGAAAATGAAGGATCATAAACAATTTTAGTTTTTAAATTATTGAATAAAGAAGGAAAAAAAATTATAGTAGAATCCGTCGTATGATCCCTACCATAACATGGGTTGGGTGGGCATAAAAAACTGCATAAATGTGAAGCTAAAATAGCATAACAAATATTGCCAAGAGGTGTTACAATACAAAATGATAACAAAAATTATATCTGAATTGTCTGCATGTCTGCTGATTGAGGTCCTGCTGCATTATCATTGCCACGAAGGAAAATAATAATTTAAGATTGCTATACAATACTTGGGAACTCCATGGATGATCCGAAATTATATACCGTATAAAGGATACTTCCATTTTTCGTAGTAGGGTAAGATTTCAGCATGTACCTCCCTTACCCGGGTCGCGTTGCCTATATCGCCTTGGTGCGACTGCCACCTAATGTATAGTTGACGCTATACAGCGTTTCTTACTCAACCGCTAGTTGCCAGGACAGACGCTGTTTGAACCGCACCTCCTTGGAGGACAGACGCTCGGCTCGCATCTCCTCAATCTAGCTGAAGTCAGAAGAACAACAGTGCCCAGGCTGCAGTACGCAACCCTTAGCTGTCGGTATTTGTCATCTATCGACCCGTGGAAGCATGAGGTAGGAACTTGTGAGACCAGAGCTATGTTGCGGGGAAGCACGCTCCTTTGCAACTCACCATTTTGCAGCCCTGGAAATTCTCATGTAGCAATTATGCACAAAAAAAAGCTGAACTTACGAAATCGGCCAGACAGTTACGGTGTTGAGATCATCAGTAAGTAGGGTTGATTTTGAATGATAATGTCCCACCTTTGATGGATTTTGTTACGTTGTACCGCCGACTACCGCATCTGGTCGTCATTGCAAGACCCGATTAGTCGCAGAAATTGAGCGAAGTACAGCGGTTAATACGGCAAAGCGTTTGTTGCAATACCTGATCGGGATCGCAGGAGGGATGAAACATGGTTGGATTTTCAAATTCGGACTGGGCCATCGTTAGACATACTCGGCGTTCGAGCAAGTTTTTCGAAACTTTTAAAATAACCGATGGCAATCGGATCTCTTTTTCTACATTGTAGTAAACCCTCGATTTTGTTTATGGCGTGCTATCACGTAGAAAGAGATCCAACCTATTGCCTTAATGAACTATGGAAGGGCATTCAGAACGCGTATTTGAATGCCGGAAACAAACTAATTGTGATAAGCATGATAAAATACAGTTTTTGAACGAGATCTTTGATGCAATGTTTTCCAACTACGATTTTAAGTATTTATACAGGAGTATTGTCAGGTTGCAAATAGCTTTTTTAATAACCTATTAAAGTGTCTTATTTTCTTATGTAGAATGTTCCGATATTAAGTACTTCATTTTTTTTTCTTTTTAGCCTCAGACATTCACACTTGGTCCTGGTGAAGGAAATCTTCGCCCCAGACAAGACCTGGGTAAAACTGGGGTAGAAGACATGACCCAACTGGAAGACCTTCATGAAGCATCTTTACTGTGGAATCTCAAGCTACGTTATGACAATGGACTCGTTTACACTTACGCTGGAAGCATACTTATAGCAGTGAACCCTTATAAAATGTTTGCAGATGCATATGGTATCGAAATGGCGAAAATGTACTCAGGAAAGCCCCTAGGAACATTGTCACCTCATCTATTCGCCATTGGTTCGGCTGCACATGCTGCTTTGCCTTCACCTCAAGTAGTTGTCATTTCTGGCGAATCTGGATCTGGAAAAACGGAATCAACGAAACTCGTAATGCAATATCTGGCGGCAGTTGTTCCAGGAGGAGGATCGGCGTCTACTGTTATAACGGAACAAATTTTAGAAGCAGCACCTTTGTTGGAAGCTTTTGGGAACGCAAGAACAGCCCGAAACGACAACAGTTCAAGGTTTGGGAAATACTTAGAAGTTTTTTTCAAGTCTGGAGCAATTATAGGCGCGAAAATCACTCAGTACTTACTGGAAAAATCCAGAATTGTAACACAGGCACCTGGAGAACGCAACTATCATGTGTTCTACGAATTACTTGGCGGCCTGTCGGAATCTGATCGTACAAAATATGGCCTTCTGGAGGCAGATAAATATTTTTACCTGAACCAGGGAGGATCCGACTGTTCATCGGGCCGGGTTGATTGGGCTTCATTGCAAGGGGCAATGCAAGTGCTTGGTGTATCAGAGAATGAACGAGAGGGAATAGTGAACGTTCTTGCATCTGTGCTGCATCTGGGAAATGTATATTTCCATCGAAGACAACTGAGACACGGACAGGAAGGTGTCGAAGTTGGATCAGATGCCGAAATTAAATGGGCTGCCCATCTACTTCAAATACCTTCAGAAGGAATCTTACGTTCATTAACATCCAGAATTACTGAAACACGGTCAGAACGACTTTACACGCCACTGAGCATAGATCAGGCGCTGGATGCTAGAGATGCTTTGGCCAAAGCATTGTATTCAGGATTATTCAACTGGTATGTATAAAATTTCTAGGCTGTAGTTATCAAGTTCTCTGGTAAGCTAATTTGATCTATATTAAAATCTCAATCTCTGATGCTACCCCTTTCAGGTCATTTGGTATTTAAATTCGAATTCTTGTATGTTCGTGTTCTTACCATTATGATTGGAACACATACAACTCGTTGATTTCATATTCACGGTCACAGAGGCCAAATTGCTCTATGCGTTTTTAATTCGATTCGAAATTTTGCCTTGCTTAGTAATGTTTTACATATAAAAACGTGTTGTTCCATAATTGTTTAGAAATAGGGATAATAATGTGGAGCAGTATCTCGTCAGTGGACCAATTCTTGTCATTTTTGTTGCCACTACACAGCAGTATCCGGCTCAAATCAATTTGATTTTTTGTACAAGGATAGAGCCGAGAATTGATTAAGGGGCTTAAGTCGTTTAGATTGAGAAAAAGCGGAACATGAACGTGAATTGGTCCGCTGCCAAAGTAATGCTCCATTCCATCCATTGATTTAAGATTCATAATTTCACGATACAATTATACGATTTTTTTGTTTGTTTGTATATTTCAGGTTGGTACTGCGAATAAATTCCATTGTACACAAAGGAGGCACTCACGATGCTCATAGAATCTCCATACTTGACATCTTTGGATTTGAAGACTTGGCAGAGAACTCTTTCGAGCAATTGTGCATCAATTATGCAAATGAAAGCTTACAGTTATACTTCAATAAACATGTTTTCAAGTTAGAACAAGCTGAATATGCAAAAGAAAGGTTAGAATGGTCGGCTCTTGAATGGGAAGATAATCTCCCAGTTATTCATTTGCTTGCAAAAAAACCTGTTGGAATATTTCATCTTCTGGATGATGAATCCAATTTTCCAAGAGCAAATGATATAAGTTTTCTTGAAAAATGTCACTACAATCACGCATTGAATGAGCTTTACTCTAGACCAAGGATTGGTGCCCAGGAATTTGGAATCACACATTATGCTGGTCAAGTATGGTATTGCGTTGAAGGTTTTCTTGAGAAGAACCGTGATGCATTACGAATGGATGTCGTGGAACTTTTAAGTTCAAGCACAGAACCTTTAGTAGGTGAAATGACTAAGCAGTTGAGAGCCCAGCGAGATATCGGAAAGACATTACCAAGGGGTATAAATGGTCGATTCGTTACTATGAAACCGAGAACCCCTACCGTAGCAGCAAGATTTTCGGACTCACTGCAACAACTGCTGCAGTCAATGGCCAAATGTAATCCATGGTTTGTTAGATGTGTCAAACCCAATAATGATAAACAAGCTCTTCGTATGGACATGCCGTGTGTTCTACAGCAATTGAGGTACTTGGGGATGCTCGATACCATTAAAATACGGCAACGAGGATATCCTGTAAGATTGCGTTTTCAGCACTTCGTAGAACGTTACAGACATATGCTAAAAAACCCGCTGCCAAGGGGAACGCCTTATCGGGAACTCTGTCGCTTTGTTCTTGATTCTTTACCTGGTACGAATACGGAAGGTCCAGATTTTCAGCTTGGTGCAACACGAGTTTTCTTAAGAGAAGCCCTTCATAGAACATTGGAAGCCAGTCGTTCAGAAAGACTCCGATTGGCCGCAGTTACGATACAGAAAAGTGTTCGAGGAATGCTCTCAAGAAAAAGAATACAACGGCAAAGTCGAGGAGCTATAACCATTCAGAAAACATGGCGTGGATATAGAGAGAGAAAAAACTACGTTCTTCTAAGAAGAGGAGTTATAAAAGCTCAAGCTCTATTCAGAGGTCGAGTTCAAAGGGCTAGTTATGCTAAATTGAAGGTTGAAATGAAACGTCGTCGCGACGCGGAACGCATACAGAAAGAACGTATTGCACAAAATCTGGCTAAAGAACAGGTTGAGCGGAATACATCCGCTTTGTTGGATATACCGGCTGAATTAGTGTTTATATTCTCTAAATCTGAAACCTGGTCTGGTCCTCAAAATGACCGGCATTTAGTCAAAGTTGTGGGAACAGTTCCCGGTCCACCAACTGCATCTGACTTACCCCCAGATCTAGATCAGTTTGCATTCGGTAAATTCAGTTCCGTGTATTGTAATGGAATGAAAATCTCCTCAAGACGCGATGTAATATCGACACCATTTTTATCGAGAGCTGCCGCTCGTGACCAAGATTTTAAAGACGCAATTGCAATTTTTAAGCTTATCTTAAGATGGACATCCGATTCAATCATTGATCAGAACAAGGAAAAAATTATGGCCGATTATATAGTGCACAAAGGACTATCTTCGAGAGGCTTGAGAGATGAGATACTCGTACAAATTTGCAATCAAGTCTACAGGGCTGATGAAACATCAGCTGATAAACTATGGTTACTGATGTCTCATTGTCTTTCTGCTTTTCAACCAGGATCCGCTTTCAACAAATATTTAATAAAATTTATCGTGGACAATGCACCGTTTAACACCAAGGAGCAGCTGCTCAAGAAATTGTTAAGAAACGATACAGGAACTCAAGCCAACCCTTGTCGTTTATTTCCGCCTTCGTGGCTAGAATGGAGGGCATCGGCAAGACTTGCCGATACAGCCCTGGGACTTATACTGCCAGACGGTATCATGCAAACCGTTGCAGTGGATTCATGGACAACTTGTGAAGAAGCTGCGGCTTTGGCTATTTCATCTCTAGGTATTCCAAACTTAGGTTGGACTGTCGTAATTGATGACAGCGGTTTGGTAACTGACTCATGTGGATTAGATTATGTTCTAGATTTGGTATCCGAAAAAGAACTTTGTCCAGCGTTTCCTGCAGTTCGCAGTGATTTGCTGAGGTGTGGTAGCAGAAACTCTCAAATTCCTGCAAATGAACCAGAAATGAGTCCAAAAAGACCTCAAGTACCACCACCGGAGCCACCGTCTTCAAGACGTCTATCTGAAGTTCAATTATTGCCGACATCTCATGAAGCTCACGTAAGTGAAAGTAAGGTAGATGGTGACGACATGCGACCCGAATACACCAGGCATATGGAAGCTGCAAGTAGGAAAAGTTCACATGATGCAATTTCAAGAAGCAAAATACTCAATGATCGATATTTTGAATCGGAAAAGTCCAGATCTAGATCACTCGATGATTTATTGGCTGCTGATTCGAATGAGATTATTCCAATTAATGATCCAGATCCAATTGCTATGACAATGACTGAGCACCGGCAAAGTGATCGCTATCGTTCAAGTGATGGTATCACACCACTTAAAGAGCCTCAACCAAGATATGTAAAGTCTCAGTATGCTGGAAAACGATCAGCTGGTTCACATTCTAGCAAGTATTTAGATCGTTCAGAGATGAGTATTCGATCTTCTGCCATGTCAGATACAAGTGAAGCCCCATCTCTTGCAAGCCATGTTAGACGTGTACGCGTTCCATCACAAGCGTCAGACGTTGATCAATTTTTAGATGATTTATTCAGCCCTGTTCTTGATGGATCATTGGATGAACTATCAGATGCAAGATCACTTGCTGCCAGCATCAGAGGAACAAATAATAATACGAAACTGACCACCAAAGCTAAATCATCACTCCACGATTTTGTTGGAAATGTGGTAAATTCGGTAAAGATAAGTGATTCGTTATCAAATCTTCAGAATAAAAACGTGATCGGTAACATTATCAAAGGTGGAGGGACGACCCATCAAACTAAAAGTAGTGTTGCTAATGGATTTTCTCCTAATTCATCAAATTTCAATTCAACACCTATTGCTCCGCTCACACCAATTAATTCAAATTCTCTTTTGATGATGAGCTCCGCGAGCCCTGAAGTAGTTGTACCTGTTTTCAATATACCACCGGGGGTTGAAGGATCAGCTTATCAACAACAAGTTCAAAGAGCTTTTTTACAATCAGCGATGGCACAAAACATTCAAATTCAACAACAGTTAATGGCCCAAAATCAAGCATTGCAGACATTGTTGACACAGCAGGATGGACCGAAATCCCCCCCAACTCACAACATGTCCCCGAAACAAAACCCATCATTGTCGCCTTCAACACCGCTTTCAACTAATCGTAAAACAAGCATCAAAACTAGATCGGATACAACGACGGCAACGATGACTGACCTTTTGCGAAATCGTAAAGATTCGTCATCGTCAAATTTGATTCCACCACCACCACCACCTCCTTTGCCGCCACCACTAGAAATGAAAGATCCTCTTGAAGTGCGCCCTTTCCTAGATCCATATGGTAGGGCCAAAACAGTACGAATTGGCAAATGGAGATGGCCGCCACCACAAGATGGATCGGCCGGAGAAGGTGAAGAAAATTTTATGCATTTTAAAATGCGTCACAGTAATCGCAAAACAACGCCACAGTCACAAGTCAATAGTAACGTAGAGTCTCCCATTGGGTCTCCAAATGGTGTCGAGTGGGATGAATTTGAAATAGATCTTCAAATGTCAAGCAGCTCAAATAATCAGCATCAAATATCGGATCCAAATCAGAAAGCCAATCAAGCAAATCGAGTAGCTAAGCGTAGTTTCGACATTGGTGCCGACAGACCTTCGCCAAATAGTGTAGGGAAACTAAAATTAAGCAATGAAATGAGGCAACGATTAGAACAAGTTACTGCTGGACATTCTGTACGATCAACTAGTACACGCTCAGATAGAACGGAACGGATACCTGCAAAACTAGAGGACACCCGTCGGATGATTCTGGAGCAACAATTGGGGGGTATTATGTCAATGCAGCATGCATCGAACTCGCAAGCTGATATTGCATCTGTCAAAATACAGGTTCAAAGAATGGAAGCTATTAAAAGACCTCCACCTACATCATGGCCAACGGTAAGTGTAAACGATTCGCCTCAGACACGTCTTCATTTTTTCCTTTTTTTTTTTCCACAAGCGATAATAGCATAGATTAACTCTTAGACCAGTAGGTCCCTAACAAATAGGATTTTTTTCTTGGCTCAGTCAGTACTAGCACATCGGTCCCAGGCTCAATAATGCGTCCCTAATAATGAACTCACACGAACACACTCTCAAATGTTCTGTCAAAATAACACAGCAAATCTAGTGATCCTCAGAGTACAGAGATATCTGGATCAACAATAGAAAAGGGCCCATCAACATTTGTAAACAAACACTTCTGAGCCCCTTTTCTCGCAAGCCGTTGGCTATACACGCAAACCTACAAAATCGTCGTGTAGGGGAAACTTTCCCCTACATGATGATGGTATTAGTTTGCGTGGGTGGCCTTCGCGTTACGAGGAAATAGGCTAAGAAGTGTTTGTTTACAAATGTTGATAGGCCCTTTTCTATTGTTGATCCAGATATGCGGAAATTCAATCCGACGGTTTGGCAACGGTGTTCGTTTTGTTTACAAAAGCTGCTAACACTTCCGCAGAGTAAAATGTTACAGCCTTGTGCGTGACTTCATCGTTGTCAGCTTTTATTGTTTACATTTATAACGTACAAGTAATTTGTTTATTATTTATTTAAAAAACTATCAACTATGAAGTGTATTGCAATGTTTTGCACAAACCGCGGAGGTGTTAAATCATCGAATTGCGTCGATGATTCAAGCTACGTCTTGAATATTGTTGGTGTACACCGTGTACACCAATGTATCATCGTATATGTACATTACAAAATCGAGACAAGACTGGAAGCGGGTTGGCCGGAGACTGTAGTATGGACGACTAGTAACTTTCCGAATACTCTGATAATAATTATTGCAGACTTGAATGAGTATGTAGGTGATTCCTAATGTTGAGTTCAGACTTGGCGAATTCATTATTGAACGGCTATGAGGGAATCTGCGATCCAAACACACAGACAGAATTAGACACTGGAGCAGCAGGGGACTGATGAAAGCGTTAGTTCTTGAAGCCTACCACTGTGTGGTGCTAGTGACGATTTTAACATTTTAAGCTCGGTTTACTATGGATTATATTTCTCTACAATTTTTACTTCTATCAAACTACTAGTATCAGTAATTTAGATAAAACATTATAATTTTTGGCTGATAAACAATAAAAAACTACTATCGTTCTAATAACCACTGCACTAAGTAAAACACGGAAGATTTTTCTCGAATCAAATAACGGCAAAACACGACAACTTCCGTCGCGAATATTGTGTTTGCTGCATATAGCCACCAATAAAACCGAGCAGTCAAATCAACACCACACGCAGCACCAAGTTTCGGCTTCACGATTATTGTTCGTGGATGACAGCCGCATCAGTCCTGTGTGGAGCAGAAATCTCTTCAAAATACTGACAACACGGCACCAGTGAAATGAATTGACTGTGAATTGAATTGAAATGAATTGAAATGCACAGCAAAATGAAAAATGGCCTTCTGTACAAATGCCGACAAATTTTTATTTCAGCAACACAAGCAACATTATCGAACACAGATAATAATAAAATATTATGTTACGAGATCAGCAGAATACGAATGATTCATTTTTGATTTTTGAAGCGTAATAAATATAAACCATTTATTTTAACTCCATTTCAATACTTAGCAATCGAAACATTTCAGCAAACAGTAAACATGCTCGTTTTGGCTCAGATTTTGACAGTTCTCGCTGCTCGATTGGCTCAACATGGCCGCTTCCGCATATCTCTGTACTCTGAGGATCACTAAGCAAATCAAAACAAAAGCGCAAATATCTATAGCAAGGTGCTGGCTTCAAGGTTTACTTCGGGTCAAGGGGTTCTACAACAGTGAACCTATTTCAAAGCGCTAGTTGCATAATGATTGTTGGTACTCCTTTAGTCTAGTACCTGTTTTTTAGTACTGGATTAAAGAATTTGACAGTTCGTACAACGCTGTACCAACAATCAATATGCAACTAGCGATTTTAAATTTGTTCACTGTTGTAGAACCCCTTGATTCGAAGTACACCTTGAAGTCAGCACCTGTTTATACATATTTGCGCCTTTGTTTTGATTTGCTGTGTTATTTTGACAGAACATTTGAGAGTGCGTTCGTGTGAGTTCATTATTAGGGGCGTATTATTGAGCTTGGGACCGATGTGTTAGTACTGACTGAGCCAAGAAAAAAATCGTATTTGTATGGGACCTACTGGTCTTAGAGTTAGTCTATGGCTGTACTTTGTATGTCTGTACCAGGTATTAACTGCTTTGATAGGTACATTATTTTGGTGTGTGTACCTTGGTATAAACAACTTGATTTTACACTTTGATTGTTGTTTTTTGTATTCTCTCAATGCGCGGAGTAACGATCTATGATGAAATTTGTCAGAAGCAGATAGTTTTCTCATTAACACGTAAGGCTCTAGGAGTGAACAGTAATTTATTAATTTTGATTGTTATTTTTTGTATTCTCCCTTGCGCGGAAGTAACGACCTTTGATGAAGTTTGCAGAAGCAGATAATTTATCATAATTTAAGGTGATAAATTATCTCCCGCTGCTGGGTTTATTTTTAGCATGCACCGCCTATTTCACACATTTGCTTTTCTCGTCATACTATAACTTATAGATCTCGGAGAAAACGACGGTGAGTGGTGCAAATACTTATCCCCACCAATATGATTTAATGGATTCCCCCATTATGAGCTTTCTACACTTTGATTGTTATTTTTTGTATTCTCCCTTGCGCAGAAGTAACGATCTTTGATGAAGTTTGCAGAAGCAGATAATTTATCATCTCCATGTGAAGCGCTAGCAGTGGACAGTAATTTTATTGCTAGAACAAATAGACATTCATGAGCCTATAATGGGGGAATCCATTGAATCATACTGGTGGGGATCAGTATTTGCATCACTCACCGTCGTTCTCTCCGAGATCTATAAGTTATAGTATGACGAGAAGAGCAAATGTGTGAAATAGGCTGTGCATGCTAAAAATAAACCCAACAGCGGGAGATAATTTATCACCCGTGTTAGGCAGTATTGGGAGAGGGACAAATCGCTAGAACTAGAAATAAGCAATAGGTAGTATAAGAGCTCGATCGGTTGCATAACCTTTTGTCAGTCAAGGGGATTGCCTTGCCACTTGCCTATCCTGCATGGGGTAGTTTGACAAAGGGTTATGTGCCTGATTGGATACTACCGTTCAAATGCCCTCCGCTCGTTTTCAAACTTGTATCTTTCAATTTCAAAGCCTGCCGTTGCCCTATACGGAACTATCAATACACTTTCTCTTCATGTCTATTCGTTCTAGCAATAAAATTACTGTCCACTCCTAGCGCTTCGCATGGAGATGATAAATTATCTGTTTCTGCAAACAGTAACTTATTGCTAGAACGAAGAGAAATGAAGAGAAATTATTGATAGTTCCGTTTAGCGTAACGGCAGGCTTTGAAAATTGAGAGATACAAGTTGAAAATGAGCTGAGGGCATTTGAACGTTAGTATGCGATCGGGCACATAATCTTCTACCAAGCTACCCCATGCAGGATGAGCAAGGGGGAGCATCCCCCTTGACTGGTAAGAGTATGTAACCGAACGTGCTCTTATACCACCTATTGTTTGTTTGCCACTCCCACTGGGTGAGAAATCATCTCCTGCTGTTGGGTTGATTTTTGCCATGCACCGACTCTATATTTTTTTTTCTTTTTTTGTTGCAATTGATCACAAACTATGCTCTTGTTCATTATACAGTACTGATAAAGTCCCATTTAAGCTTTAAATATTAATTTTAATCACCTTAATTTTTTGCTTCACACCGCGTAACATCTAACTGAGCCAAAAAGCATAATTTGTGAATAAAATAAACTTAACAGACGGAACAGGGTTAGACAAAAAAAAATTTATTCCATTTCCATTTTGAATACACATTGCAAATATGCGTTCATTTCGATACACATACAGAACCCAATTGTTGAGAAAAAAAAGTGCACTGTATACTGTTTTGTTCAATAACTTCTAGCTAAGTCTTACAACTATTGACGCTTGAAGTCAAAACGTGGAATTCTTTAATTCTAAATTATGGTTGATCCTCACAGGTTTTACCACCAGCTCCAGCAGGACCAGCCCCTCCACCGCCAATAAGACCACCGAACACAACACCTCCTGCTCCACCTCCACCCCAAATGCAATCCTTGTTGCAAGAAGTACCATCTTTTGTCCAACGACAGGAACGTGATACATTTGGTGCTAAGGATCCATTCAACGATTCCTGGATTCGAGCTGAGGCAGCCAAGTTAGAACTCGTGTATGAAGCAAGTACGTTTTAATTCTTTCAATCATTTTATTTTTTATTTTTTAAACGATTCAAATTGTGTTTTTACAGGCTTTAAGAAAGAAATAGTATCGCAACGAGAGCGTTCTCGATCCAGATCTAGATCCCGTGATCGAGAGAACTTCTCTGAATCAGTGTGGGATCGCTCTGAGGTTGAAGGACCTTCATCGACTACAAGTGATCGCGACAATAAAGAACGTGAAAAACGTGAACGAAATTATGAAATGACTCAAATTCAACGAGAAAAAGAAAGTACTAAAGTTTACCAACCAGCTCAGCCAAAAGATAAAATAAAACAGACAAACAATAATAGCCGCCACTCAGTAGCAACATTTAAAACCCATATGGTTCAAAAAAGTGTGCAGGAGAGAGAACGTAAGACGTCTTCAACAACCATATCATCAACCGGTAACGACCATATAAATGAAACCGATTTGTCTGTAAGCGATCCACCGGCACCGGTAATGCCATCACTTGCACCTCCATCGCTGAAAGCACCTGCTGCTGCTTGTCTAACCTATAATAAGGTTACATGGAAGCTTCGCGTAAGAAAGGAAGTATTCCGTCCTAGTGAAACAGTGTCAGCTCCTGCAGCGCTTGATTTAATATTCTCACAAATTACATCTGATGTATTAGGATTAACCCCCTGTCTTCGGATCAATCCTCACGAAAAACGTGCAGCGATGAATTTGCTAAACAGCCATGGTGTAACCAGTGAGAACATGACGAGTCAAGTCAGAGCAATAGTTAAACGTCATTTATTGGACATGGCCCGAAGCTGGCACCTGTATTTTTCGAGAATGTTCATACTCAACGGATCTCCCTCCATCCCAGGGGGAACCTTGCTTGCTGTATCACATGTAGGAGTCTATTTGGCTAGAAAAGAGCAAGATTATATATCCGTACAAAAATCGATGCCTTTTTCTGAAATTCAAAGTGTTACAACATTACCACGGCCTTCAACGTTTCAGTTTACAATGAAGAATGGCAATCGTCTCATTCTGCATGCTCCAAAAGCAACTGCTATACAAAGTATGATACACTCTTTCTTGATGGAATTCCGGCAGGTATGTTATTTATTGATTCAAACAAAAGATTATTACAAATCGTCTACATACTTAGACATTCTTAATTTAACACGAGACGTAATTCATCTTTGACGAAACATTCATTAAACAAGAGTTTTAAATTTACTTTTCTTATTTTTTTTACCTTATTTGCAACTTGTGACTGTTTTCCACAGATCTGGGGTGTATGTATTACAATATGTGTCGATCAAACTTAGTTACATTTATGACATTTGAAGATCATGAAGAAAGTCTGTCAGCTTAATCAGTAAAAGCTATAAAGTTATGAAAAAAATAAATTTCGATTAATTATGTCACAAAATGTGATGAACAAGTTCTCAATATCTTCTAAACAAGTTGATCGCTATGATATCATCGAAAATTTAACGTTTATCGATAAATCTATGACACATTTGGTACATAGGCCGAATGAAGGGGCAAGGTTAACATTACACCCCGTAACGCAAATGTGATTGGATCAAAACGCAAAGCTAAGTTCTTATACGTTCTGCTTTTCAGCTGCCGCTACTATCCGTAAATGTGTCAGGAAACTCCAAGGAATTACTGAACTTTTGTCAACGAACAATTGAATTAGCATTGAATTAACTAGCCATTTACACTCCTCTAGGATATTGTGCATGAACAATATTTTAATTTTTGTCATTGTTTTGTTTATGTATTGGAAAAATATTTCATATTTGACTTCCAAGTTTTTATAGTACGTTTCGTCAACTTCGTGAAATTCCGCCTCATTTACGATTACATTTTAGTATAGTTCAAATCTATAAATTGGTTTTCGAGAATTTCGTGTGGTTAGTAATGCAGATGAGTTTCGGTGGTATCGAAGTGGAAAACATTATATCGTATACACTAAGCCTGAGCTCGCTTCAAAAATATGTCTGCATATAAGTTGCATTTCGTGCATCTGAACACTGCACCGATTTTCTAATTTATGAACTTAAACTTGAGTATGAAAAAAGGGAATTAAACTCGTTCGATATATCGGATCCTCTTAACGAGATTTCCTCTTAGGGAGCTTTTGAATGAGTTGATTTTACTTCCCGTTTACTTTCTTTATATCTTACTACGCTTCTTCTTCTGTTTCTTCTTTTTTGAGTATTGACGTGACTTAGCATAAAAAAATATTATTTGATAACCCGTTTGGCAGCGAGTCTGGAGGTACCTCATGCTTTTGCGTATGCCATTATATTTGGTGATTGAGGCTCTTTCAGTTGGGGATATTAGGGGCGTAATGGGGACCTTCGGCGGAAGCCCAGTTCTAGAAAATCACATAAAGATGATATTAGAAGCACATGATCAAATCCATTATTTATATGTAGCGCTAAATATTTAATTCAAAGTCTTTAATTTCAAAATTTAGTGATGAAAAACTAGATTCAAAACATGCTGGTAAAATGGGTTGACTGCAAAATGATCTAGGCTTAGTAAGCACTCCACTCAATTGTTGAATATACATATATCACAGTAGGTGTCTAGAATACATATAATTCATGCACATAAATAGAACCATTACACACAATCGCACAAACACGACAAGAAAATGTGTTTAGGTTAAAAACTCTCAACCTCTATAACCTTAAAGAAATAATCAGCATAAATAAATTGCTGGACACTTATTCAGAGAACTAAGCACATCTAATAAAAGTACTACCATATGTTAACAACAAGTCAAGGAAAAGGCAGAAGGTTTGATTGGGGTGCTTATTTCCTCATGCTTATTTTTTATATATAACTAGCTGAACCAAGTGCGAGCCTTGCTACGCTTGCAACTAAATGAATGCAAATTTAATAGAACTGGCGCTTTTATGGTTTTTTCGGATTGAGTTTTGTAAAATATTTCTGCTTGCTAATGTCTGTAAGTTCTGCAAAGCCAAGTGTGTATTTTTTTTATTTAAAACTTTTTTTTCTGGTGTATATTTTTTTTTAATTTTAGTTTCTAAAATTGATTTTACGCCAAAACATGTTCCTACGGATTATTCTGGCAGTTTGAAGGTATTTTTTTTTGTATTACCTTTGATTAACTTCTTGTGCATATGTAGCACTGAGAGTAACACAAGCATCACCTATTCTTGACTATGAAGGGGTTGAAACTTCTATCAGAACATGTTGCTTAGGGAACGTCCATTAATTATGTCACGCAAAAAGTGACTTTTTATACTCTCCCCTTGTCACGTTTTTTTGTATGGATTGTCACGTTTTCAGACCCCCCTCCCACCACAAAATATACAGTTTGTGTTTCAGTCGCCTGGATAATTCTCATGATTGGTTCTTCTGTAAATATCTGTTCCATTTTTATGAGAGATATGTATTTAATATTTGACTGGTCCTGGAAACGTTGAAAGTCGAATAGATCATTCCAAATATTAGAGATCAAAATTCAATGATCGATATTATTTTATAGGACATGCTGTTAGAAAATGTTTTTATACTGTTCTAGTTGCAAAGATAGCAATTGGGGTGATCGAAAGACCGTGGTTTGTTGATTTCTTAAATAAATAGTTTATCTAATCATAATACCACTAAACAAAATGGTTAAATATAATCCTATACTGCTAACAAGCGCATGCCAGTCTTTGATGAATATAGTAGTTGAAGTTCATAAGTTCAATTTTAATGTAAATGTGGCTACAATGCTGAAAAACAAATTGAGCCTTTGAAGCTTGTCACGTTGCGCCAGGCTCTTGACATAAATAGTTTTGGAATGCAAAGATGATTCCAAAGCATGTTGAAATTGTAAATTAAATAAGAATGGAAAATTATATGATATGATTAACAGGTATGGGTATACAATTTGATATAATGGCACACGATCTTCAGTCGCACCCCCTTACTTCGCTATTGTCAAAATGATAACATTGTCCAAGCTACGCCAACCAGCGTCTCCATATTTCAGCTGGCAGTCTTTTATGATATATGACTCGTGGAAGAGACAGGCAGACAGACAGACAGACAGACAGACAGACAGACAGACAGACAGACAGACAGACAGACAGACAGACAGACAGACAGACAGACAGACAGACAGACAGACAGACAGACAGACAGACAGACAGACAGACAGACAGACAGACAGACAGACAGACAGACAGACAGACAGACAGACAGACAGACAGACAGACAGACAGACAGACAGACAGACAGACAGACAGACAGACAGACAGACAGACAGACAGACAGACAGACAGACAGACAGACAGACAGACAGACAGACAGACAGACAGACAGACAGACAGACAGACAGACAGACAGACAGACAGACAGACAGACAGACAGACAGACAGACAGACAGACAGACAGACAGACAGACAGACAGACAGACAGACAGACAGACAGACAGACAGACAGACAGACAGCGACAGACAGACAGACAGACAGACAGACAGACAGACAGACAGACAGACAGACAGACAGACAGACAGACAGACAGACAGACAGACAGACAGACAGACAGACAGACAGACAGACAGACAGACAGACAGACAGACAGACAGACAGACAGACAGACAGACAGACAGACAGACAGACAGACAGACAGACAGACAGACAGACAGACAGACAGACAGACAGACAGACAGACAGACAGACAGACAGACAGACAGACAGACAGACAGACAGACAGACAGACAGACAGACAGACAGACGGACAGACAGACAGACAGACAGACAGACAGACAGACAGACAGACAGACAGACAGACAGACAGACAGACAGACAGACAGACAAACGGACAGACAGACAGACAGACAGACAGACAGACAGACAGACAGACAGACAGACAGACAGACAGACAGACAGACAGACAGACAGACGAGACAGACAGACAGACAGACAGACAGAGCAGACAGACAGACAGACAGACAGACAGACAGACAGACAGACAGACAGACAGACAGACAGACAGACAGACAGACAGACAGACAGACAGACAGACAGACAGACAGACAGACAGACAGACAGACAGACAGACAGACAGACAGACAGACAGACAGACAGACAGACAGACAGACAGACAGACAGACAGACAGACAGACAGACAGACAGACAGACAGACAGACAGACAGACAGACAGACAGACAGACAGACAGACAGACAGACAGACAGACAGACAGACAGACAGACAGACAGACAGACAGACAGACAGACAGACAGACAGACAGACAGACAGACAGACAGACAGACAGACAGACAGACAGACAGACAGACAGACAGACAGACAGACAGACAGACAGACAGACAGACAGACAGACAGACAGACAGACAGACAGACAGACAGACAGACAGACAGACAGACAGACAGACAGACAGACAGACAGACAGACAGACAGACAGACAGACAGACAGACAGACAGACAGACAGACAGACAGACAGACAGACAGACAGACAGACAGACAGACAGACAGACAGACAGACAGACAGACAGACAGACAGACAGACAGACAGACAGACAGACAGACAGACAGACAGACAGACAGACAGACAGACAGACAGACAGACAGACAGACAGACAGACAGACAGACAGACAGACAGACAGACAGACTGTATCACTTTGAATCTGGAAAAAATTTTGCTAGTCTTCTCCTTTTTGATCATCCCCTGTACCTTGTAGTGCGAATGAGTTATTGATCATTTGGGAAACGTTTACCCAAGAGGCTGGTTTCGTTCACCTCCAATTGCATACGGTTTCTACTAGGCCTATGTGTGTACTACACTGCTAATGTCGAAAAAATTACGGCTTCGGCACACGAAAGATATTTTTCGCAATCAAACACCCCAAAACCAAGCCCCAGGCACTCCCAAAGACATGTCAACTCTCTTTCCAGTTGTTTTGATGGCCCTGAAAAGGGCCATTTTGGGTTCAAGGGAATAGCTACGGCCACCATCTCATTTCGTCATGTAACTGATTTACCTCGTGAAACCTCGTGTTTGGCTAGCTCTCCCGGCAGCATAATCGAAAAGCGGTTTGAATTTCCAGAGACGTCAGGGCTATCCGCCAATTGATTTAAATCAGTCGGGCAGCTACGCTTTCAATCCGCTCAGAAATGTCATTTGCGAAGCTGTTCAAAATGCCTATCGCTTTGGAGGAAACGACCGAATCGGGTTAAACTGCTTCAGCACCCAGTAGATAAGGTGCTATACTGAATCAAAATTCTGCAAAGAACTGGTATGTTATGGCGTCAGATGCTATTGCTCAAAAGAAGGCGGTACCAACGGAGGCAGTGTGATACAAATTGCATCAAAGGGGACGAACTTTAGTCATTGTGAGACGATCATTAGTTATAATTAGTGCACGCTGGACGGATGATTTTCTTAACAGAAATCTGACTAATCTGCTTGCCACTGACAGACACAAATTCGGTATGCACAACTAGGAACTATGACGAACTCAACCACATGGTCGGTCTCTGACGTGTCGCAGTTCCGGCTCAAATTATTTCTTCTAGAACTGAAAAATTCTGACTGAAAAAAGAAGATTGTTTTTTTTTACTTAACATGTTTTATATTTCCAATTTATTTGTCTTACAAACTAATTTTAACATTTTAAGTGTTTTAGCCCATTGGGCTCTTCAGCTTTGTTTAATTTTTAATTTTCTGTGTTTGGTGTGTTTAGTGTGTTATGTGTTTTACATTAAATTTTCAGTTCAGCCCTTGGGGCATTGATTGTTAAAATTTGATAACCTACCTAATCTACAACTAAAACTACAAAATCCTAGGGGTGGGGAACCAGATTCCGAATGATCTGGTGATCCGATGTCAGGCAGCGTGCCCTGTACCGATTGATAGACTCACTAAAGCGATCGTCGAGCATTTTTATCTCGGCCAGACGGTGGACCTCAGATGTTCTTGTCCTCGGAGGGGTGTTCAGGATCATCCCGAGGAACTTGTTTTGAACACGCTGAAGCTTCAGGTGGTGTGTTTTTGCGCAACTCTCCCAGATTGGCATGCCGTACTCGATGACTGGAAGTATGATTTGCTTATAGACAGCATGCTTGTTTTTCAGGGATAATGTAGACCTTCCGTTGATCAATGGGTACAGTAGCTTCAACAGAACGTTACACTTTGTGACCGTTTTGTCAACCTGCTCCCTGAAAATAAGCCTGCTGTCTATGGTAACGCCAAGATAGACAGCTGATTTTTCCCATTCCACCGTTGTGTTGTTTAGTCTTATATTACAATCCTCAGGCGGAACAAGTCTAGGAGAGTTGGAGTGTGGAAATAGGATGACCTGGGTCTTCGCCGCATTGATACAGATCTTCCATTCAGTGAAATATTCAGACAGAACATTCAGGCTTCGCTGCAGTTTCGCTGTAAGCGCTCTTATTACCCTACCATTGGACGACTGCGGTATCATCGGCGAACAACGACAGAGATCCATTTTCAGGGAGCGGGGGTATGTCCGAGGTGAATAGGTTGAACAGAAGTGGACCTAGTATACTTCCCTGCGGAACACCGGCGGAAATCTCCTGTGCATCGGAAACTGCACCTTGCAGCGAAACACAGAATGTCCTGTCCGTCAGATAATTTTTAATTATCTTCACGAGAAAGATGGGAAGATTGTATCGATGCAGCTTGTACACCAAGCCATCATGCCACACGTTATCAAAGGCCTTCTCGATGTCGAGAAGTGCCATGGCAGATGATTTCGAAACAGACTTGTTCCGTCTGAGGATGTTACTGACTCGATTAAGTTGGTGAATAGTCGACCGACCACGTCGGAAGCCAAATTGTTCGTCGAGCAAGATGTTCAGCTCGTCGGCAGATGTTAAAAGCCGACTGTGGATCGCTTTCTCAAACAGCTTGGATAATCCTGAGAGAAGGCTGATGGGCCTATAGCTCTTAGAACATGAAGGATCTTTCCCAGGTTTCTGGAGGGTTATGACTTTGGCTGACTTCCAACACGAGGGGAAGTAGCTAAGTCGCAGGCATTGGTTGAAATCCATCGCCAGATGGTTATAGAACTGGGGGCTCAGTTGCTTGAGCTTCAAGCTCAAGATATTATCGAAACCTGGGGCCTTCATGTTTTTTGAGCATTTGATATAAGCCAACAATTCGTCAGCTGAGATCTCCAACTCCTCTGTGAAGTCGTTGGGGCTTAGATGGATGTTAGTAATAAGCGCGCTAACGGCAGCATCATGTGGACTGGCGATGTTTTGTCCGAGATTATGGGAGCTGACGAAGTGTTGACTTATCTCAGCAGCCTTCTCTGCAGGAGTTATCAATCGATCCTTAGAGCCATTGCTGTCTAATGGGATCAACGGTGGAATGGGCCTTGGCTTAGTTTTTAAAATTTTGGTCAACTTCCAGAACGACTTTGCACAATTTGGGAGAGAGCGGATCTTGTCGGCAAAATTGTTATTCTTAAGGTCCACCATTCTGGCCTTAATAATTTTCGTCACTCGATTACAGTGACGTTTGAGCGTTGGCAAACCAGTTCGCTGGTATTGCCTTCGAATGGCGTTGCGCAATTGAATAAGTTCTTTAGTGGGTCTATCAATGGGTACAGAGTCACTCACCTGATCAATCACCGGTACATGTTGCTCCCGGGCCTGGGCGATCGCTTGCTCGGTGCTCTGCAGCTGCCGTTCGATGTCATCAACCGAATCAAGGTGCATGTCGAAATCGATATTGTCGTCCACGTGTTGTCGGAACCTCTCCCAACTGGCGCGATGGTAGTTCCGTCTGGTGATTCTATGCCGGTTGACCGAGGAGCCAACTTCGGCCACCACCGGATAGTGGTCCGAGCTGAGCTCCTGGTGTACGATCGGCTGGGCGATGTTGTTCCCCATGTTGGTGAGGAAGATGTCGATTGTCGAATGGACGCTGGATCTGCTCAACCGGGTGGGAATATCCGGGCCCAGGGCGGTGTAATGTCCCTCTTCCAGGTCTTCCTGCAGAATTATTCCGTTCCGATTCCGCCGGGTGTTCCCCCAGGCTTCGTGTTTCGCATTTAGGTCACCGGCGATGATGAACTGCCCCTGCCTCCGAGTTAGCTTACGGATGTCGTTTTGTAGGGCCGTTGTTGTTCCGTTGTTGGTACTGGCTTGCTTGGGACAATAGGTCGCGATGATGGTGATTGGGCCGACAGCAGTTTCGACCTCGACTCCGATGGCTTCGATGGACTGCAGCTGAAAGCTCGGAAGCAGATGGCAGTTGATGTTGTAGCGCAGGGCGATCGCGACTCCTCCTCCACTAGGGCCGCTACGATCAAGTCGCACAATCCGGTATCCTGGGATAATAACGGTGAGTTCGGGCTTTAGGTGTGCCTCGGTGACGATAGCGATGTCGATGCCCTTCCTGTTAAGGAAGTCACCGAGCTCAACGGTTTTGTTCCGGATGGAACAAGCATTCCAATTTACGATGTTGATGGAGCGATTATGGTCCATATTTGAAAATGAACGTCATCGTCACGGATGTGGCGGCTTTGAGCTGTTCCTCCTTGGAGCGGCAGGAACGTAGTTGGCGATAGAGCTCTTGCACGAACTCCACCATTTGCTCCGAGTTGTAGAGCTGTCCATCGACGGGTGGTTGCGTGAAGGTACTGCGACTCGCATTGCCCCAGCCTGGAGGAGGAGTCGGGTTGGGGGCGGCGGCGGCTGCCGCGAAACGATGATGGACCGAAGCTGACGGGCGGTTTGCTTGGCGGTGATTCAATGGGATCGGCGGTAGGTTTGGCACCTGATACCGAAGCGACGGGAAATTCTCCTCGTTCATCGGAGGTGGTGGACGGCGTTGAGCAGGCCGAGACTTGGTGGACGCCTTTTTTCGGATAGCCAAAAATTCAGCACGTTTTGGACAGGTTCGATTGCAGCTCTCATGGTTACCGCCACAATTTGTGCACTTCAGTAGCGCACCTTCTTCCATCGGGGCACAATCGTTGGTACTGTGGGCTCCAGCACACTTGCCACATCGTGGTTTCATGTGGCAGTTTCGAGTTCCATGTCCGAACGCAAGGCAGTTGCCACACTGCGTTACGTCGTGCTGTCTCGGACGATACCGGTCCCACTCGACGATGACGTCGAAGAGGGCCCGTGTTTTCATCAGCTCCGCCATCGTGACGGATCCCTTCACAAGGTGGACCATATAGAGTTGGTCCCGGTAGTTACCGTGTTGCTGGCGCCTGATGGGAAACACCTTCTGAGGCTTTAGTGCCGCCGCTTGCAGCTCTGCGAAGATTGACTCCGGTGTGAGTTCTGGAAGGCCACGCAGAATCACCTTCAATGGCTTGCTTCCGGGCGCGTCGTGAGTGTAGTACTCGTGTTTCTTCGCGACTAGGTGAGCGCCGACAGCACGGTAGTCAGCCTCCGTCGAGCACATAATTTTGGTTCCATTACTGCACAGTTTGTACAGTGGATGGATTTGGATAGCTGCAAGCTCGGTCCTGAGTGCAGCAATGTCCTTTGACGCCGTGAAGAGCGGGGGAACCTTCACCTTCTTCGGCACCTCCTGGATCGGAAGCACGGTGAATTGATTGCTCGCTAGTAGACGAGCGTTGCGATCCACTGGATCGGCGTCATCGTGGCGCAGCCGCTTGGAGCTGCCCGGTTGCGGTAATGTTTCGGGAGCGGATGTCGCCGTTGGTCGATTTTTTCGACCCATTGCCACAGCAATAGGTCGAGCGGGAAATATTTCGAACTTTGAAGCACTTTTTTCTGCTTTGCCACCACCAGAAGATGATCAGGCGCAGGCGATAGATCGCGAACCGAACACGCAATCGCGAGAAAGCGGGCGAGGGGAAAAACGGGGGAAAAAACTTTTTCTGCGAGAGAGCGAAAAACACGACCGAACGTGTCGCTTGTTCAAACTGGAATGAATGAAAAAAGAAGATGACACCGAGTGGTGATAAATCTGACAGCTCCCATGTTAAAGTATACGACAAACATGTTAAAATGCTTCTAAATAATTCAAATGAAGTTCTAATTAAAAGCGGTTTGTTGTATGATAGAAGAAACAGGAGTTAAGCCCTATAAATGCATCATACGATTGGATCAATTTTCAATAATAAACTGAAAAACGCTCCCTAAAATGAAATGTATTGCTCGTTAAATTCAACAAAATATAACTAAAAGTATATGAAATGTTCCATAGACATGTGACAATAGCTCCATAGAATAATTAAAATTGAGCATTGAAAATTCGGATATGTTCATTAATGTTAGATACAATGCTAAATATATTATGTACAATCTAACAGTGATCCAGTTGAAAAGTAAACTTAAGCTTCAATTAATGTACCATACAAGATCAAGGTACTTTTCATCAACCGTATGGTACACTAATTGATGGTTAAGGTTACTTTTCAAGTAAACCATTGTCAGATTATACATGATATATTTAGCATTGCATCTATCATTAATTAACATATCCGGGTTTCCAATGCTCAATTTTCATTATTCTATGGAGCTGTTTTCACATGTCTACGGAACATTTCATATACTTTATGGTTATATTTTTTTTAATTTAACGAGCAATTTTAGGGAGCATTTTTCAATTTGTTAATGAAAATTTGTCCAATCTTATGATGCATATACCCTTTTGCCGTTCTTCCATCATACAAACCGCTTTCAATTAGAATTTTATTTGAATTTTTGAGAAAATTTGGGATTTTCAAATGAAAAATTGAACTACTTATAGTAATTGAACTTCATTCAAATTTCAATGCGAAAATTTTGTGAGTCTTTTTGATCAAATGGTGTATGAATGAAGTCATTCTGTAAAGTCGATCGAGAGTTATAAGCGTACAAAAACCTTTCACTTTTGCGCAACGCTCTCATTTTTCATAATTTTTAAACGGCACCCGGTATAGAAAAGAAAAACGTAGTCCTACGTTAAAAAGAAGAAGACACCGAGTGGTGATAAATCTGACAGCTCCCAAGTTAAAGTATAGGACGAACATTTTAAAATGCTTCTAAAAAATTCAAATGAAATTATAAATAAAAGCGGTTTGTTGCATGATGGAAGAAAAATCCAGAACTGAACGAGAGGGGCATAATTTTTATTTTATTATTAATTTGCTGAAAATGTCTTTTTTGAGTAGATTTGTATTTTTCTTCCGTCATACAACAAACCGCTTTTAATTAGAATTTCATTTGAATTATTTAGAAGCATTTCAAAATTGTCGTCCGATACCTTAACATGGGAGCTGTCAGATTTATCACCACTCGGTGTCTTCTTCTTTGTTCAACCAGGATTCGTTAATTCTAGAAGGGATAATTCGAGCCGAACTGCGACACGTCAGAGACCGACCATGTGGTTGAGTTCGTCATAGTTCCTAGTTGTGCATACCGGATTAGTTGCTGGCGGTGGAAAGCAAATTAGGCATATTTCTGTTAAGAAAATCATCCGTCTAGCGTGCACTAATTAGAACTAATTACTGTGGCACATTGGCTAAAGTTCGTCCCCTTTGATGCAATTTGTATCACACTGCCTTCGTTGGTACCGCCTTATTTTGTTCAATAGCATCCGACGCCATAACATACCAGCGCTTGGCAGAATTTTGACTCAGTCTTACAACAGTCGTGGAGCTGTGCAGTGGTTGTTGTAACGCAGTTTGCGGCAGCAAGCACCCTGGAGGGTTCACTGGCGAGCAGTCGTTGCCCACACAAGCGATGGTGCAGTTTGCTCTTGCGGATGCTCCTGTCAACCTCGCTGCGAGAAACATGGCTGCTGAAGCCTGCGAGTTGGCGAGAGATAGCCGTCCCGTAACGAGACAAAATTCCCGAAAAACCTAAGTGGAATCGCTAACTACTTCTCCCCCGTCAACTAAAAACGTCCTTTTCAGGATGACCAAATCAGTTTATTAGCTAAAGAGTTTGTTTGGTTGAATTTTTCTATTGTGCTGTTTATAATTCAATTACCGCGTCACGGCTGAACATGGCATTCATTAAACGTCGCGTCCTGGAGTTTATCACAAAGAACTAACGAGCGAAATTGACGAATCCAGGTTGAAAAAAGAAGAAGACACCGAGTGGTGATAAATCTGACAGCTCCCATGTTAGAGTATAGGACGAACATTTTAAAATGCTTCTAAAAAATTTCAAATGACATTCTAATTAAAAGCGGTTTGTTGTATGATCGAAGAAAAATCCAGAACTGTACAATTCCTATTGTTCAGTTCTGAATTTTCTTGACATCATACAACAAACCGCTCTCAATTAGAATTTCATTATTTTTATTTTATTTTTAATTTGCTGAAAATGTCTTTATTGAGTATATTTGGATTTTTCTTTAATCATTAAACAAACCGCTCTTAATTAGAATTTCATTTTAAGAATTTAGAAGCATTTTAAAATGTTTGTCCTATACTTTAACATGGGAGCTGCCAGATTTATCATCACTCGGTTTCTTCTTCTTTTTTGAACCTGGATTTGTCAGTTCTAGAAGGGATAATTCGAGCCGGAACTGCGACACGTCAGAAATCGACCATGTGGTTGAGTTCGTCATACACGGTGTTCAATAAGTTCGAATACAAGTTTTCATCATTGCGTAGGTATGCGCCATGTACATATTCTGCATTGGTATTGGTGTCAGCTTTAGCTTCATTCATACGCTACCGAATGTGCGCGGTGTTGACATTCTGTTAGTTGTTGTTCGTTTGTTACGCGCGATGAAAGAGTATCGGGACTTCGTAATTAAGCGTTTTTTGAACGGTGAGCGACCCGGCGATATATTCCGGCTGCTGAAATCGCATGGGGTCAAGCGGAACTTTGTCTACACGACCATCAGGCGATACCGGGAGACGTCCTCGACCAATGACCGTGCGAGATCCGGTCGGCCGCGTTCAGCGAGGACACCACGGGTCATCAAGATCGTGAGGGAGCGAATTCGGCGCAAAAAGAACCGCTCAATCCGGAAAACGGCTGCAGATCTCAACGTTTCCATTGGAACCGCTCACACCATACTCACCAAGGACCTTGGTTTCAGGCCTTACAAAAACGTAAGGTCCATGGCGTTTCGGAGGCTACCAGCAAAAAGCGGTTGGATCGAGCTAAGAGGATCCTCTCTCGGCACGCTGGTCAGGAGTTTGTTTTTTCGGACGAGAAACTGTTCGTGCTGCAGCAGCCGCACAGATGTGCAAAATGACCGGGTGTGGGCGCCATCGAGGGACAGCATTCCTGAATCCAATATAAACATCCCTCGGTTCCAAAGTGCCGCGTCGGTGATGGTTTGGGGGCAGTATGCAAACGTGGTAAGCTACCCTTGGTGTTTATTGAAAAAACGTCAAAATCAACGCGGCGTACTACAAAACTGAGGTTTTGGAAAAGGTTGTTGCCCCCAGTCTCCGAAGCCTCTACGGCGATGAGCACTACGTGTTCCAGCAGGACGGTGCACCAGCCCATACGGCAAATGTGGTTCAAGCCTGGTGTCGGGACAATTTAACCGACTTTCTGGACAAAACTTTGTGGCCTCCCAGCTCCCCGGACTTGAATCCTCTCGACTTTTTTGTTTGGTCCTATATGATGGCGAAGCTGAACGAATACAAGGTCAGCACTTTGGATCATTTCAAGACGGTAATTCTCAAAATCTGGGACGAAATGCCCATGCAGTCCGTGCGTGCCGCCTGCGACGCGTTCGAGAAACGTTTGAAGCTCGTTAAGGAGTACAAAGGGGGGGTCATTCCAAGAGAAATGTTGTAAACGTTCCTTGTAAACATAGCTTTCAATAACATAAATCCAAAAAATAAAAAAACATGTTTTCATTTTTTTAACAAATTTTGAAAGTGTATCCGAACTTATTGAACACCGTGTAGTTCCTAGTTGTGCATACTGGATTAGTTGCTGTCAGTGGCAAGCAAATTAGGCAATTTCTGTTAAGAAAATCTTCCATCTAACGTGCACTAATTAAAACTAATTACTGTGGCACAATGGCTAGAGTTCGTCCCCTTTGATGCAATTTGTATCACACTACCTTCCTTGGTACTGCCTTCTTTTGTTCAATAGCATCCGACGCCATAACATACCAACGCTTGACAGAATTTTGATTCAGTCTTACAACAGTCGTGGAGCTGTGCAGTGACTGTTGCAACGCAGCAGGCGGCAGCAAGCATCCTGGAGGGTGCACTGGCGAGCAGTTGTGGCCCAAACAGGCGTTGGTACAGTTGTCTGTTGGTACCGATTCTCTTGCAACCTCGCTGCGAGGAATATTTTTGCTAAAGCCTGCAATTTGTCGGGAAAAAGCCGCACGTAACGAGACAAAATTCCACAAAAGCCCAAGTGGAATCATAAACTATTCCTCCCCCGTCAACTAAACCCGTCCTTTTCAGGACGACAAAATCAGTTTATTAACAAAAGAGTTTGATTGGTTGAATTTTTCTACAGTGTTATTGGTAATTGAACATTGCATTCATTAAACGCCGCGTCCCGGAGTATTGTACAAAGATCGTTGAACAACTAACGAACGAAATTCTAGAAGGGATAATTCGAGCTGAACTGCGACACGTAAGAGACCAACCAAGTTGGGTTTGTCAAAGTTCCTAGTTGTGCATAGCGGATTAGTTGTTGGCAGTGGCTAGCAAATTTGGAATATTTCTGTTAAGACTAATTAAATTGAGGCTCAATAACAGAAGTTCGTCCCGTTTGATGCAATTTGTATCACATTTTCTTCATTGGTACCGCATTCTTTCGTGCAATAGCATCCGCCGCCATTACCAGCTCTTAGCAGAAAATTTGATTCAGTCTTACGTTAGTCGTACTGCTGTGCAGAGCACAATATGCTGTAGCAACGCAATAGGCGAGCGAGCACACTGGTGCACTGGTGAGCATTCGTTATCCAGAGAAGTTGGTGCAGTTGGTTGTTTGGGCCGATGCTCCCGTCAGCATCGCTGTGAGAAAGAAGGCTGCTTGAGCCTACGAGTTGATGGGAAAAACCCGCCCGTGACAACATCCAGAACGGGACAAGAATAATTTTGAGATAGTGAAATGTCGCAGCATAAATATGGCTGCATGTATGTCTTTCAATAGTTATCTTCTACGCGTTAAACATTGTGGCCTTCTCAACCATCGTAGAAAATACAATTAGAGCCGTATCATTATTAAAACCAAACGATCCTTTTAGGGCCACCAAATGCTATGTAGAGAGTTAACAATAGAATTTTCTTACATATTTACTTCCCAATGCTGATCTATCGTTCAATTAGCACCATTTCGGCCTAGACGTCTATCGGCAGGCTTTGAATCCCCAAACAGACCACAACCATCTGCAGCAAGGTGGAAACTCAAACCACCTCTCGATCATGCTGCAGAGAGAGCTAGCTAAACACGAGGTTTCCGAGCGAACCGAACCCGTGGTCAAGTAAACCTTGCCTTGAACCCAAAATGGACCTTTTCAGCACCATCAAAACAACTGGAAAGAGAGTTGACATGTGTTTGGGAGTGCTGGGGGCTTGGTTTTGGGGTGTTTGATTGCGAAAAATATCTTTCGTGTGCCGAAGCCGTAATGTTTTCGACATTAGCAGTGTTTTACACACATAGGCCTAGTAGAAACCGTATGCAACGAAACCAGCCTCTTGGGTAAAAGTTTCCCAAATGAGCAATAACTTATTCGCACTACAAGGTATATTACGAGATTTAGAGTATCTTGATATCATATGTCATACATAGTATTTGCAGTGAAAGCAAGATGTATGAATGTAGATACCAAGACAGGCTATATCTATAAAAGTGTAAAGGAATTCGATTTGGAAGGAAACCAATTTTGGCCAATCTTTAAACAATTAAGCGATCTATATTGCACATTTCTTCGTAGTCCTACGTCAACTTTGCGTACACCCTAGTTTTTCAACCTGGATTCGTCAATTCCTGGTCCTGGTCGCCCTGAAAAGGACGGATTTAGTTGACGGGGGAGTAATAGTTTGCGATTGCTCTTGGGCTTTCTTTCTTCGTTCAGCTCCTCGTCTTTGCGGATGGCCAGCTGCAGGTGACGTGGTATGATTCTGGTCTTCTTGTTTTCCCTAGCGGCGTTTTCCACCGACGCGCTCCGCAAACACGTCTGTCGCATACGGATGCACAGCGTGAACTGATTGGTTGGTCGTTTCCACATGTTCCATAATTGCTGGCACGGTTACTATGGCAGTATGAACCAATCAGAGCGTAGCGCAAATATGATGTCATTTTCGACCAATAGCTTTGTTCGTTCAGAAATGTTTGTGGAACGGGGAAAAGTTATTTTGAATAAGAAGAAGACATTTGTTACTCGTTTCCTACGACCTTGCTAGAGCCAACACATTTTTCAACCTGTTGATATGCAAATTTGTATGGGAGCAAATGAAGGTCATTTTCAAATGAAAAATTGAACTACTTATAGTAATTGAACTTCTTTAAAATTTCAATGCGAAAAATTTGGAAGTCATTTTGATCAAATGGTGTATGAATGAAGTCATTCTGTTCAGTCGAACGAGAGTTATAAGCGTTCAAAAAACTTTCACTTTTGCGTAACGCTCTCATGTTTTAAAATTTTGCACCCGGTATAGAAAAGAGAAATGTAGTCCTACGTTAAAAAATATTTCCTTTCAAATTCACGAAATTTGGATGCTTAGGGCAAATACCTACATAAAATTGTGAATATAATAAACGAACATTAACTCTGAAAGTTATTATGTTGTCCAACCCTCTATCAATCGGAACTGTTCGGCATACACCAGTTTTTCGTTATCAACATCTGAATAAAAAATGAAAAAAATATTTAGCACTTACAAAACAAAATACTGGTACACCTGCTTCTATGTGCCGTTGCAAATGTTTTGTAATAAGCTTGAAATTAGAGGAATCTGCGCTACAGCCATGTAAGGGACACAGCACACGGGACATGAATTTTTCAATAAGGCGCAGGTTAAGTGTCTTCATAACGCACTCAACAATTTAAAAATCACGCCACAATTTATTTCTGGACACACTAACACTGGCAAATTTGTATGCACTCGTATATGTTTCATCAAACATTCATGCATTTTGCAGACATTTTGCAGACAATCATGAATATTTACTGCAATTTACCCACCGTTTAAGATAAAAATCGACGCTTGCCGAAGACTGTCAAGTTTAAACTGCTGCGCATTCACTTGGTGAAATGGGTGCGTTCAGCTTAGTCTACACGAATAATCTCGTAATTTTAAATGAAAGAGAACTCGTTATTTTAGAATGAAACCGATTGTATTTATATTGGAAATAGGCATTTTTTATTTTTGATATAGCATGCGATATTAGGTATGCTAATGCATACGATTTTACGGTTTTCAATGATGTATTTGAGTACATTAAGTGGAACATAAAATTACAGAAATAAACTTTTGTGTCACTCTGATTTGTGTGATATTTTTAAATTATGGTTCATGTAATATTCATGTTTTTTTTAGTGTGTAGGACATTTTGAATGGAATCCCTCTCTTAGTGTGTTATGGTCGTGTTTCTTCAGATGGATTGTGCGTCGGTAGTGTTTTTTCCATTTTTCGTTTTTTAGTGCCCGCACCTGCATCCGGACGAGCTTCTCAGCATCAGATAAGAAACGTTGGTAAGGTCGTTTTATATTATCAAAAATATAGGGCAGCGGAACCTATTCTCACCATAGTACATATATTCATCACATTCTGCAGCCATCCAACTTCAATTGGAAAAAGATGTTAAATTTCTCCAATAAATGGACGCAGTTACCATGAATACATAATCCTAGCAAATAAAATTAGGTCTTGAATATAAGTAAAATCTACAAAAACGTTTCGGAGACTTAAATTTCGTAAAAATAATGAGCAGTCAGATTTTTAACACAATTTCTTACCTTTGCACTACAAATTCTCAATACGACGAATTTCTAACCGTACTAGGGAATATACTCGAGCCAGACTCCAAGGTTTCTCTTTAATTGCACTATATCCTCATACATTTTCGTTGCGTAATTGCACAAACCATAAAACTCAAACTTCACTTATTATACTAGCCGCACGAGAATCTACAAATACGTGATAAAATACTAGAAAACTATGGGATTAATTTTCACAATAATTTAAATACGCCTGCACCTATTCTGAACCGTGTTTAGAATGCCAGCATAACTAATCATCAATTAAAAGAAAGATTTGAGCAATAACAAATGAAAAAAGTGCCACTAAATTATTAAGGCCTGTGCCAACAAATAATGTGTGATCAGCTTTAAAAAATAAAGAATGAGCAATAAAAGATGAGAAAAGATCTTCGGATAATCTAATTGTGAGCGGTAAATCTGTCAAATGAAGCAACAGCTATTAGTATATGTGCAATTAAATATGACTTAATTTCCGCCAAATGATGTAATTTGAGCACTAAACTGCTCGCATATGTCTTTGAATTTTATTGGATTTTCCCATAAAAATAGTAAAACGAGCAATAAATAACTGAATAACCACAATAAAAAAACTCAAATGTCCTGAGTAGTAGATACAGCAACGCATCTTAAAATAAAAAAATAATTTGATATCGTGAAAACTTTCCCATTAAATAATCAAAAACATCATTTAAAAACTGAATAGGTTCCAGAGAGCAGAAAACAAATTCATACATAAAATTGGAAATGAGCCATAAAAAGTTATGATGTGTTTCAGGACAAATTAAATATTCCCATATGGAAGTGATTAAATGAGCAATGAATATTCAATAATGTGCAAAAGACAATGATATTTTTTTAAATGGACTAATGAACGTATACATTCCAAATAAGAGTTGTTGAGCTTTTTCAACTGATATTTTTATCAAATGATATGTTGAGCTTACCAATAACCATAAGACTGTCGCTTGTATTGAAAAAATTATTGTCGGTAAGGATCATTTAATATGGTCACTACTTATAAATACGGTTAAAAAATGTATCCATGCCAAGGAAAAGTACAAAAATCAACCTGTGATATTTTTGAAATGGCCATCAAACCCTTATCAATGTTCAGGTGCACAAATCAAAATAGTAATAGGAAATAAAAAATATTTGGTCAATTTTATAATATAAAGCAATACTTTTGGTAACAACGCAGGTAAATTCTTATTATTTACGAACATGATTCGTCATTCTAACGTCCTTGTACTTGATCCACTCATCCACCACACCGCGATTACACATAGTCGGAAACCTGTCAACTTCGGAAACTTCGCAACTTACTTTTATATTGAGCGGTTCCCGATGCAATCTCTGAGCAACGACAATTAGCCCTTTCGGATGATCGAAGGTGCGGTCGGTTTAACCAAGTTTTTTTTCAGAATGACGATTACGCGTTTGTAAACCTCAAGGATGCTCAGGAACAGACAGATGCTGGTATTTCTGGACGTTGTCTCCATGATCAGGACTTCCAGTTTTAACTGATTAATTTCTTGAGAAGTTATGAAGGGGTTATTCTTACAATTATTATATATCATATAATGATCATAATCATATAATTATATATGTTGGCAAAGGCCTTAATAATTTAGTGGCACTTTTTTCATTTTTTGGTGCTTTGTCTGAATTAATAAGTGCAGGTAAATATTTTAGTCGTTTACAATCAACGTAATCGCTTGATGTTGCACTGCTCACATACTGTATAGCAAACACATCAACGCTAGTATGCGTGTTCAATCATTCATAGAGCATTCTATGCCCAACGTTATGGTGAGTCTTGTTGTCAACCTTCTCATGGAAGAATAGCAAACAAACGCTTTAATTTTGTCTTGGTTATATACATGCTACCCAACACACGTGGAGTGCTGTCAAATGATCTACTTCATTTTTGGGTGTAGTAGTGAAGAGCGTTAACTTTTTGTATTTTTTTCTTGATTAAAATCAGTACGATTAACATATGTACAAAGATGGGATTAATGTTTTTCGTGATATTATTAATATAGGTACATAGCAGTTTCAACTTTTCCGTATTATTTTTTTTTTTTTACGAATTCATTTATTTGTACAGGCTTAATCGAATCAACTTTACAGAGCCAAGTTTTCATGTTTATATACATCAGTTATCTTAGAACTAAGGTTAAGGGGATAGAACCGATTACTCGCGGTCGTCTCGAGGTTAATAGGAGTAACAATTTTAAGGATGGGAAAATTGGGGTGGAAATTTTGAACAAAGCGTAAGGAACAATGGTTTTCTTATATCTAGAACTTCTAATTACAATTTTTTAATTGAACGTTTTTAATTTAAAAAAAAAGAATAACTCACTCACACACACACAATCACACTCACACACACACAACCACACTCACACACTGGCGCACACATTCCTCACAAATTTAACCTAAACAAGTAAGTTAATCAAACTACAATCTAAGGCTAATGTTAGTCAAAAACACATAAATGAGTTTCATAAACTCCAGATCGCGCGCAGCCAAAATGTCTCGAATCGGTACATTGGGTTGTCTACCTCGAGCCCGAAGGGAATCATACAGCTCAGATCTGACTCCACGATGCTCAGCACAAAACCAAATAACGGGATCTGCGTCCTGGTAACCTTGTCCGCATTCACAGAGATTGCTGTCTCCCAGCCCAACACGGAACAAATGAGCGTTTAAAGAATAATGATTGGACATGAGGCGAGACATCACACGAATGAAGTCTCGACCCACATCCAATCCCCTGAACCAACATTTCTTAGACACCTTTGGAGTGATAGAATGTAGCTCTCCTCTACTCCATTTATACTGCCAGCTATCGATTGATATCTGACGAAAAATATAGAAAAAATCGTTGAAGGCGATTTGTCGATCATAAATATCGCCTTCCATAGCGCCCACCCTTGCAAGCGAGTCCGCTTTCTCATTGCCAGGAATCGAACAATGAGAAGGGACCCACACAAAGGTGATAATAAAAGAACGTGAAGATAAAGCACTTAGAAGACCTCGTATTTTCATAAGAAAATAGGAGGTGTGCGTTACCGGACTCAAGGAGCGAATAGCCTCTATAGAACTAAGACTATCCGTGAAAATGAAGTATTGATCCGGTGTAAAAGAGGCAACAGTTTCTAAAGAAAAATAAATTGCTGCCAATTCCGCGACAAAAACAGAACAAGGTGCTTGAAGTTTACGAGCGACGCTATTATTTTCATTGTATACACCAAAGCCAGCGGAGTCCTCTATCAAAGACCCGTCAGTGAAAAACGTTTTAGTGGAATCAGCTTGGCCAAACTTTGCAGCAAATATCACCGGAGCAATCATAGGACGATGATGCTCTGGGATTCCACGAAGCTCCTGTTTCATGGATAAATCAAAATGAACCGAATTTCCGAAGTCGGAGAAGCAAACACAATTAGGAATATTAAGCGAAGGGCTAACATCCTGTGTTATGTACAAATGGTACAAGCTCATGAAGCGGGTTTGAGGATTCAACTCTAGGAGCTTCTCAAAATTTTCGATCACCTGGGGGTTCATAACTTCACACCTGGTGAGGATCCGGAGAGATAACTCTGTAAACCGATCTGAGAGTGGCAACATGCCAGCCAGCACTTCAAGACTCATGGTGTGAGTCGAGTGCATGCAACCTAACGCGATACGAAGACACCGATACTGAATACGTTCCAGTTTGATGAAGTGCGACCGAGCCGCTGACTGAAAACAAAAACTACCGTATTCCATAACCGACAAAATCGTTTTCCGGTACAACGTTAGAAGATCTTGCGGATGCGCTCCCCACCAGGTCCCGGTAATTGTGCAGAGAAAATTGACCCTTTGCTGGCATTTTCGCTTCAGGTACTCAATGTGAGATCTCCAGGTGCACTTTGAATCGAACCAGACCCCAAGATGTTTAAATGACATGGAATGAGTTATCGGTGTACCCAAAATTTGAAGTTTCGGTTGTGCAGGGTTATGCTTCCTAGAAAAAAACTACCAACTCAGTTTTCTCCGTAGAGAATTCGATACCTAGCTCTAGAGCCCAAGTAGACAAATTGTCTAAGGTATCCTGCAAGGGTCCTTGTAGATCGACCCCATTGGGTCCCGTGACAGACACTACGCCGTCGTCTGCAAGTTGTCTCCACGTACAGTTGTCACCTAGACAACCGTCAATGTCTTTGACAAAAAAATTATTCAAAAGAGAGCTTAAACATGAGCCCTGGGGGAGACCCATGTAGCTAAATCGAAAAGCTGTAGAGTTTCCATGAGAAAAGCTCATATGTTTCTCTGACAGCAAATTGTACAAAAAATTGTTCATTAATGGTGAAAAACCACAAGCATGGAGTTTATCTGAGAGAACTTCAACAGATACTGAATCAAAAGCCCCCTTGATATCCAAGAATACAGAAGCCATTTGCTCTTTTTTAGCAAAAGCTAACTGAATATCTGTGGAAAGCAACGCGAGACAGTCGTTCGTTCCCTTACCCCTACGGAAACCATATTGAGTATCTGAAAGCAGGTTATTCGTCTCAACCCATTTGTCCAGACGGAAAAGGATCATTTTCTCCAACAACTTTCGAATACAAGATAACATCGCGATGGGTCGATAGGAGTTGTGGTCGAACGCGGGCTTACCAGGTTTTTGAATGGCAATAACTCTCACCCGTCTCCAATCATCCGGTACAATATTGAGTTCCAGACACTGATTAAACAAGTTCAACATGCGCCTCTTCGCGACGTCTGGGAGGTTCTTGAGCAAGTTGAACTTGATCCTGTCAGCTCCTGGAGCCGTATTGCCACACGAAAGGAGTGCGAGAGAGAGTTCTACCATTGAAAAGGGTTGGCTAATCTCATCTATCGAATTCGTTGTTTCGCGAGGAAACATTTGTGCTGGCACATTGGTCCGAGTACTCCTCGTTTTCGTTGTTCGTAATTCTGTTACGCAATCTTCGCGCCGTATTCCAAAGGGTACTCATCGACGTCTCGCGCGATAACCCGTTCACGAATTGTCGCCAGTAACCGCGTTTCTTGGCCTTGATGAGGCTCTTAAATTCTCGTTCGAGAGCCGTGTACCTTTCAAAGTGCTCAGGTGTCCCACGTCTACGAAAAACTTTGAACGCGTCAGACTTTTTGCGGTAAACCTCGGTGCATTGCTGATCCCACCATGGGGAAGGAGGTTTCCTGCGAAATGACGTTCCTGGAACTGGTCGAGTTTGACCTTGAAGCGCGCTTTCCAAAATCAGGTTGGAGAGGAAGTTATATTCCTCCAGCGGTGGAAGCCCTTCTACCGTTGTTAAGGCTTCATCTACTGCTGTCTTGAACCTTGTCCAATCGATATTACGAGTTAGATCATACGTGACGTTGATGGATTCCGGTGGAGTGAGCCCGGTGGCAACCGAAATTTTTATAGGCAAATGATCACTACCGTGGGGACCTGGATCACATTCCATGTGCAGTCCAACGATAATGAATTCGAGCAAAGTGTGAGGTCTAACCTACTACCAAGTGAGGATGGACCAGCCAAGCGTGTAACTTCTCCATTGTTGAGAACTGTCATATTGAAGTTGTCACAGAGGTCATATATCAAAGAAGACCGGTTGTCATCGTACAGTTCTCCCCAGCCTGTACCGTGAGAGTTAAAATCGCCCATGACCAACCGCGGAGCAGGCAGAACCGAACAAATATCTGAAAGTTGTTTTCGGTTAATTGGTGCTCTAGGAGGAATGTACACAGAAGCAATGCAAAGGCTTTAATTTTTAATAACAGCCTGACATGCGACAACTTCAATACCTGGAATTGGAGGAAAATTCACTCTTTAGAAGGAGTAGCACTTTTTGATCCCCAAAAGTACTCCTCCTCCACGTGAATCCTCACGATCAAGCCGAATAATGTTGAAATCGTGAATCGGAAGATCGATTTCGGCTGAAAGCCATGTTTCACAAAGAGCAAATGCATCACAACCGATATTTAAATGATTCCAATTTAGGAATAACACTTCGACAATTCCACTGCAGAACAGTGATCAAATCCCCGACCTCTTTTGGCAAATTATCCATCGAAGGAAATGATAGCTGCAAGGAGGGGCCACTTTAATGTTAATTTCTTCAAAAAAGTTTTCACAGTGGGAAGCATTGCCATAACAATGCTTTTAAGAGGGTCAGACATTTCGAGGTACTTGAAAATACCTTCCACAATATCATCGAACGAGAACAGCCCAGATGAAGAGGGGGCTTCTGTTCTTAAAATCGGGGCATCAGGGGATTTAGATGTCCCCGGGAGAGATGGGAAATCCTGTGTGTAGTTGGCACTACGATAGCCAGAAGGATTCGGATTATCCTTCTTTTCTCTGCTCTTTGAATTAGGCATGTTGATTTGAGGCTTCTGTTCAGCTGCTTTCACAGCTCGGATGCGTCTTCGCTTCCGTGGAGCACCTTCCGGAAAACTAAACGATGTCCCCTCCTCAACCAAATCCGAATCAGACTCGTCATCTGAAAGAGGAGCGAAAGGATTTGTATTGGTATCGGGTGGCGAAGCTTTCTTAAGCATTTCTGCAAAAGATTGCCTTGAACGTTGTTTCAGAGAACGTTCCAATTTTTCCCCGCGTTGTTTATACGCCGCGCACGACGAGAGAGCATGAGGAGGAGTTCCCTTGCAGAAAACGCATTTTAGTGTATTATCTGCACAGGGACCACCCTCATGTTTCTCCCCGCAAGTTGAGCAGCGTGTCTTATTGCCGCAATGGGAGGCCGTATGCCTCATCTGCTGGCAGTTTTGGCAAATCATTACCCGGGGTACAAACAACCGCACAGGTAGCCGAAGTTTGTCTAGTTCTAAGAACTGAGGAAGGGCAGAGCCAGAAAAGGTTACCCGAAATGAGTCTGTGGGGGTAACTTTTTTCTTACCCTCGCTGTGCGATATTTTAACTATTTTTTTTACTTCCAGTATCTGAACTGGGGGGAGAAGAGGATTCCTGAATCGGCCAACCGCCCGCTTCTCCAAAATTTCAGGGCACAGACTCGCCTCTGTGACCACTCCTACAACCTCCACATCACGGGCTGGAATATAAACGCGATATTCCAGTGTAAAATGCTGGGAGGAAGCAATCTCATTAGCCTGCTTCAGGTTAGAGACGACAACACGTAGTTTATTAAATTTTACTTTCGTGATCTCTGTCACGGCTGAAAATCGCTTCGTCAGATCAGTAGTGATTTGATACACATTCAAAGGTTTCATTTTGGGCTGAAAGTAGACAACCCATGGACCGACCGAGTCAACTGGATACGATCGCGGTCTGAATATTTTTTGTGCCTCCTCATCATCGGGTGGCAAAGGCACTTTTTCAGCCAAACCGTCCATGTCGAAGAAACCTCTTCAACATGCACGATTTGCCTTACTCTTGGGAGCGTCGCACGCTCCCAAAAATTTAAATCACACACACACACACACACACACACACACACACACACACACACACACACAAATTAAACTCTAGTGGAAAAAAAAAACTTAACTAAATTACTGTTCTGTTGCTGCTGCTGCTGCTGCTGCTGCTGACGCACCGTATGCGTGACCGTCGCACTTCTATGCGGGGAGCGGGGAGCGGTGCGCCTTCGGGTGCACTCGCTCAACGCTGTCGGATGACCGTTGGCGGTGTAGTAGTGTATCGCTGGTAAGCGTCACCACGCGGAGATGAAGCGAAAGCTTTTCCGTATTAAATGGAAGAAATTTATCAAAATCGAATGTTTTGTGTGGCTAAACGATTAACGGTAAGTGGACGAATAAATTGTGAATAACTTGAGTACTCAGTGTTCGGTATTCAGTGCATATTCACCAAGTTCCACTGGAGGTCTTCTTATTAAGCTCAATGTAGGTACCGCTTCCCTACTTCAATGTAAATATACACGCAAATATAAATCTAAATTATATACACGCCAGGATCAAGAATGTCCATTTTTGATTCTGGAAGGTGAAAACTCTTCACATATCCATTTGCACCGTTGCTGGTGTAATGTAAGAAACCATTCAAACTTTAAACAACCATAAATAGCGTATTCTATTATGATAATGATTTCAAAAGCAAGAAATTAACAGTGCCGGATAGTATATCCTTTGCTCATTTATTGTATGTGATAACGAAGGAAAGATATAAATTATGGTCACGATAAACAAAAAAACAGGAAACTGTATTAACAATACGTAATACATCACCAAATGTATGAATCATGTTATAATACTGTTTTTTCAGTTTATAATCGTTGGAAGAATAATTATTAAACGATAAATGATATAATAAATTTAAAACACTTGTTTATTCGGGATGCTCTTTGCCGCTGACAGGAAAAAAATGGTAGATTTACCGCAACTATACGAACAATAATTATGAAATACTGCAACTGAGGAATACCTTTTCCTATTTATGGAGGAGCGTTTTGAGTTAAAAAAGTAAATTCAATTGAAAATGAATATGTTTCTAAAAAAAACCCAAGGACAATTGTAAATAGTTTATTTATTGATATTCTGCGAGTGAAGTTTATTTGGTTTAATATAACTAGAATAAATTAGCTCTGCAGTCTTCTAGGTGCAGCCGAGCGCAGATGTTTGATGAAGTATACACTCTCAAATAAACACTCTATTGAAGTGCGCACATGCACTCATCAAAATGAACATGAACACGAGCGTAAGCTTCGTGCTCATGTTTTGTGCCATGTTCGCAGCGGCGCTCGCAGCCGCGCTCAAAACATCTATGTTAGCGCATGGATCAGCTTCATATCCGAAAGATTGTTTTTATTCCCTTTTGCTCCTTGCGGCGTTCAATACACTCAAACTGTGTGCGGTCGGACAGGGATTTAATCAGAAGCCGCCCGGTTTTCAATCACCCTATAGAGGTTTGATAGCTTTGTGCTTAAGTTGTTTATTCGCGAATATTAGATCTTCTCTACCGGAATATCGAACCAAACGGGAAAAAAATCAATGAAGATAAAGTACTTTTGAGTCTGAAAATCGGTTCTTGATATTTCGTAAATTTCCTCTGGTTCCATGAAAACTAGATGTACAATCTTGCAGAGCTCGGAAATATTTGATAGGTTTGTGTCTTATCGAAAATAATAAGACCTGTAAAATTTTATATCGTCAGTAGGGTGACCATTCCCGGGATGGAGTGGCTCAGAAAATCACGATTTCTAAAAATGCTATTATTATTTTTTGAAAATTTATAACTTTTGGCCCTTTCGACCAATTTTTACGATTGACTATTCAAATTAATGCTTACTTCTTCTAGTTATGAGAAAAAATATAACAAAGTTACCCAGCTGCTTACTTTCTGTGAGAAAAATACGATTTTATTCGTAGCAGAAGAAAACTATGAGAAAGGTCTCTTGTTTCATGTCCAAAATAATTAAATCGGGTAAACAATCAAAAGTTATTTAAAATACAAGTTTATGATTTTCAACAACATAAATACTGAATAAATAAATGTGTAAAATAGTCGGTAAATGCCAAAAATCATCCCAACAGATAATTGGGAGAGGATCAAATCGCAATAAATTACTTCCCACTCCTAGAGCCTCTCATAGAGATGAGATTTTTTTTGCTTCTGAAAAATTTCATCTCATAAATACTATTCAATGAATGATAAAAGTAAGAAAAACTAATCACTGCCAACAACTTTTCAAATTTTAAAACGATTTTAAATTTAAAAATGGAACGAAAAATCTTTCACATTTTTCCTTTTACTTGCAAAATGATAAAAATATACATGGCAGCACAGAAATAACAGTTGAACATAACAACAGTTAACATAATATCTACATATGGAGAATATTTTGAATAAAGTGTCAGATTCTTTTGTTCAAAACGATATTTTCAACTTATAATGATTATTCAAATATCGTTTGAAATATATTTAAATAGTTTTCATTTGCCATTAAAGGGCGATACGGTCAAAATTTGGTCAATATCAACTTGACGTATTTCTTTCAATTTTGCATTTAAAAAACCTGAACACCCCTCATTTTGAAGGTGTGTGTGTGTAGAATGTTGCTCCTATTTTGATTTTGAAATTCACTCTTCAGTTGTCAAAATGCCGTCCAAGCAAGAAGAGCAGCGTATCAAAATTTTGCTCGCGCATCGCGAAAATCCGAGCTACTCGCACGCAAAGTTGGCAAAATCGCTAAAAATTGCCAAATCAACCCTTACAAATGTAATTAAAGTGTTTGGGGAACGTTTGTCGACAGCCAGGAAGTCTGGATCGGGGGGAAATCGAAAACCGGAAGCCGCTGAGACGACAAAGAGAGTTGCCGGTAGTTTCAAGCGAAACCCTAACCTATCTCTCCGAGATGCCGCAAATAAGCTGGGTGTATCGTCTACAACCGTGCATCGAGCCAAAAAACGAGCCGGACTATCGACTTACAAGAAGGTAGTGACTCCAAATCGCGATGATAAACAAAATACGACGGCCAAAGCGCGATCCCGGAGGCTGTACACGACGATGCTGACGAAGTTTGACTGCGTGGTAATGGACGACGAAACCTACGTCAAAGCCGACTACAAGCAGCTTCCGGGACAGGAGTTTTATACGGCAAAAGGAAGGGGAAAGGTAGCAGATATTTTCAAGCACACGAAACTGTCAAAGTTCGCAAAGAAATATCTGGTTTGGCAAGCCATCTGTACCTGTGGCTTGAAATGCAGCATTTTCATAGCTTCCGGGACTGTCAACCAAGAAATTTACGTGAAAGAGTGTTTGAATAAACGTCTGCTGCCTTTCCTGAAGAAACACGGTTGTTTCGTACTGTTTTGGCTGGATTTGGCATTTTGCCATTACGGTAAAAAGGCCATGGAGTGGTACGCCGCCAACAACGTGCAGGTGTTCCCAAGGACAAGAACCCTCCCAACACGCCAGAGCTCCGCCCAATTGAGAAATACTGGGCTATTGTCAAGCGGAACCTAAAGAAGACCAAAAAACTGCTAAGGACGAGCAGCAGTTCAAGGCAAACTGGCTTTCTGCGGCGAAGAAGGTGGACAAGGTGGCTGTACAAAATCTGATGGCAGGGGTCAAGCGTAAGGCCCTTCGGATTTGGAAAAGCGGAAGCCTAACTGAATATTTTTCCTGAATTTTATACTAATTGAACTTGAAAAAGAAATTTAATTTCATTTTTTAAATAAACGATTTCACCGATTTACACGCGTTTTCCCTTGACCAAATTTTGACCGTATCACCCTTTAAGACGAAGAGATTTCATTTGGATAAAAAGTAAAACTGATGAACAAAACTTAAATTTAAGCTTCATTTGTATGTTGCTGTGCACTTGTTTCAAAAAACTTTCAAAGTAAAATATTTAGACCTGATGACCTGATGATTTTCTTTTTTGGACTTCGGATTTTCATTCCACCCAAAACAGTATGCATAGAAATGCTTTCATTTGCCTATGAAATAAACCTTGTAAACCTGTTTTATCCAATATTTTACACCAATTCGTAAAATTATTCAATTGCATAATATTGTGTGTTAAATTGTTATTTTAACAATTTATTGTTACTTGAGCTTATTTGTCATGGATAGTTTTTTATCTACTAAGAAAACTGTGGCAGACATCAAGGAACGTTTTTTTTTCGTTTGATGATCATGAAAAAGTGTTCAAGTGTAAGATTGAGAGAAATTTTATTGTACACTCTTTCGAAAGCATTTGGTAATCCTAAACACGGCCGTTTGGTTTAAATGATGATATGACCTCCAGTGCTTTTAGTTTCTCCCAATAAACAGGAGCTCACTCGGCATCGGTACATGGTCGTTTCGGAGCATGTTCCGTATGTTCGATCTTAACGCGCTTTCGAAATTTGCGTATACGGTTGACATCAAAACCATTAGGCAGTACACTTATTCTCACTTTCAGACTGTTTCTCAAAACTTATTTCTTCCTATAAGTAAAACTTTATCCAACACGAATCGTTAACACATCAGAATAACTGTTCATAGCAGTACGTATTGAAATATGCAGAGAATGTTACTACGGGATATCATGTTCGAAAATCAAAACATTGTCCGTGATAGGAGATTTTTTATCCTTGCCGGAACGCCCCACGCCGATTGATGAATATGTACGCGAAATATATTCATCTCTTATTTGTAACAGCTTGAATACTTGTGTAAATAAAATGGCACTCGTAAAAATCTCTAGTTGATAAGAGCAAAAAACTCAAAAATAAATCAATCAAGAACTGGTCGAGATATTAGTGTCCGGTGTTTCAATTTTACGTGACGGTAGCCATTTGTAAACTGTACACAATGGTCAAGGTATGCAACGAAGAGAAGATTAAAATTGTTTTAGCCACCACTGGCTGCAAATTGGTAGGAACATGGAAAGTAATGTTAGACAAATTCAAATCAAACAAACTTTCTCAAAAATGAATCGGTCATTTGAGGTCTGCATTTGAATTCTCGGTCCTCTTAGCATCGGTCTAAATTAAGCCTGCAAAACAACATTATAAGACGTCACCCTTTGTTTTCGTTTTTTTCAATAGTATAAAATTGTTGGTGGATAATGTTTGATTGTTGAATTGACACGCGAGAAATATCCCACCGATTGGTGTAAACACCTCGAAAATTTATCTAGCATTTATTAAGTTATAAGCGTTTAATTGGTAATGATATTTCGTTTTTTTTTTCATTTATTTGTACAGGCTCAATCGAATCAACTCTACAGAGCCAAGTTTTCATGTTTATATACATCAGTTATCTTAGAACTAAGGTTAAGGGGATAGAACCGATTACTCGCGGTCGTCTCGAGGTTAATAGGAATAACAATTTTTAGGATGGGAAAATTGGGGTGGACATTTTGAACAAAGCGTAAGGAACAATGGTTTTCTTATATCTAGAACTTCAAATTACAAATTTTTAATTGAACGTTTTTAATTTAAAAAAAAAACACTCACTCACACACGCACAATCACACTCACACACACACACACACACACACACACACACACACACACACACACACACACACACACACACACACACACACACACACACACACACACACACAACCACACTCACACACTGGCGCACACATTCCTCAAAAATTTAACCTAAACAAGTAAGTTAATCAAACTACAATCTAAGGCTAATGTTAGTCAAAAACACATAAATGAGTTTCATAAACTCCAGATCGCGCGCAGCCAAAATGTCTCGAATCGGTACATTGGGTTGTCTACCTCGAGCCCGAAGGGAATCATACAGCTCAGATCTGACTCCACGATGCTCAGCACAAGACCAAATAACGTGATCTGCGTCCTGGTAACCTTGTCCGCATTCACAGAGATTGCTGTCTCCCAGCCCAACACGGAACAAATGAGCGTTTAAAGAATAATGATTGGACATGAGGCGAGACATCACACGAATAAAGTCTCGACCCACATCCAATCCCCTGAACCAACATTTCTTAGAAACCTTTGGAGTGATAGAATGTAGCCATCGTCCCAAGTCTCCCAAGTCTCCCAAGACTATCCGTGAAAATGAAGTATTGATCCGGTGTAAAAGAGGCAACAGTTTCTAAAGAAAAATAAATTGCTGCCAATTCCGCGACAAAAACAGAACAAGGTGCTTGAAGTTTACGAGCGACGCTATTATTTTAATTGTATACACCAAAGCCAGCGGAGTCCTCTATCAAAGACCCGTCAGTGAAAAACGTTTTAGTGGAATCAACTTGGCCAAACTTTGCAGCAAATATCACCGGAGCAATCATAGGACGATGATGCTCTGGGATTCCACGAAGCTCCTGTTTCATGGATAAATCAAAATGAACCGAATTTCCGAAATCGGAGAAGCAAACACGATCGGAAATGTTCGGCGAAGGGCTGGCATCCTGTGTTATGTACAAATGATACAAGGTCATGAAGCGGGTTTGAGGATTCAATTCAAGGAGCTTCTCAAAATTTTCTATCACCTGGGGGTTCATAACTTCACACCTGGTGAGGAGCTGGAGAGATAACTCTGTAAACCGATCTGAGAGTGGCAACATGCCAGCCAGCACTTCAAGACTCATGGTGTGAGTCGAGTGCATGCAACCTAACGCGATACGAAGACACCTATACTGAATACGTTCCAGTTTGATGAAGTGCGACCGAGCCACTGACTGAAAACAAAAACTACCGTATTCCATAACCGACAAAATCGTTGTCTGGTACAACGTTAGAAGATCTTGCGGATGCGCTCCCCACCAGGTCCCGGTAATTGAGCAGAAAAAAATGACCCTTTGCTGGCATTTTCGCTTCAGGTACTCAATGTGAGATGTCCAGGTGCACTTTGAATTGTGCAGGGTTATGCTTCCTAGAAAAAACTACCAACTCAGTTTTCTCCGTAGAGAATTCGATACCTAGCTCTAGAGCCCAAGCAGACAAATTGTCTAAGGTATCCTGTAAGGGTCCATGCAGATCGACCCCATTGGGTCCCGTGACAGACACTACGCCGTCGTCTGCAAGTTGTCTCAACGTACAGTTGTCACCTAGACAACCGTCAATGTCTTTGACATAAAAACTATACAAAAGAGGGCTTAAACATGACCCCTGGGGGAGACCCATGTAGCTAAATCGAAAAGCTGTAGAGTTTCCATGAGAAAAGCTCATATGTTTCTCTGACAGCAAATTGTACAAAAAATTGTTCATTAATGGTGAAAAACCACAAGCGTGGAGTTTATCTGAGAGAACTTCAACAGATACTGAATCAAAAGCCCCCTTGATATCCAAGAATACAGAAGCCATTTGCTCTTTTTTAGTAAAAGCTAACTGAATATCTGTGGACAGCAACGCGAGGCAGTTGTTCGTTCCCTTACCTCTGCGGAAACCATATTGAGTATCTGAAAGCAGGTTGTTCGTCTCAACCCATTTGTCCAGACGGAAGAGGATCATTTTCTCCAACAACTTTCGAATAGAGGATAACATCGCGATGGGTCGATAGGAGTTGTGGTCGGACGCGGGCTTACCAGGTTTTTGAATGGCAATAACTCTCACCCGCCTCCAATCATCCGGTACAATGTTGAGTTCCAGACACTGATTAAACAAGTTCAACATGCGCCTCTTCGCGACATCTGGGAGGTTCTTAAGCAAGTTGAACTTGATCCTATCAGCCCCTGGAGCCGTATTGCCACACGAAAGGAGTGCGAGAGAGAGTTCTATCATTGAAAAGGGTTGGCTAATCTCATCTATCGAATTCGTTGTTTCGCGAGGAAACATTTGTGCTGGCACAAAATCTGGACAAACTTTTCGCGCGAACTTGAGGATCCATTGGTCCGAGTACTCTTCGCTTTCGTTGTTCGTAGTTCGGTTACGCAATCTTCGCGCCGTGTTCCAAAGGGTACTCATCGACGTTTCACGCGATAGCCCATCCACGAATTTTTGCCAGTAACCACGTTTCTTTGCCTTGATGAGGCTCTTAAATTCTCGTTCGAGAGCCGTGTACCTTTCAAAGTGCTCAGGTGTTCCACGTCTACGAAAAACTGTGAACGAGTCGGACTTTTTTCGGTAAACCTCGGTGCATTGCTGATCCCACCATGGGGAAGGAGGTTTCCTGCGAAATTACGTTCCTGGAACTGGTCGAGTTTGAGCTTGAAGCGCGCTTTCCAAAATCAGGTTGGAGAGGAAGTTATATTCCTCCAGCGGTGGAAGCCCTTTTTCCGTTGTTACCGCTTCATCTACTGCTGTCTTGAACCTTGTCCAATCGATATTACGAGTTAGATCATACGTGACGTTGATGGATTCCAGCGGAGTGGCAACCGAAATTTTTATAGGCAAATGATCACTACCGTGGGGATCCTGGATCACATTCCACGTGCAGTCCAACGATAATGAATTCTAGCAAAGTGTGAGGTCTAATCTACTGCCAATCGAGGATGGACCAGCCAAGCGTGTAACTTCTCCATTGTTGAGAACTGTCATATTGAAGTTGTCACAGAGGTCATATATCAAAGAAGAACGGTTGTCATCGTACAGTTCTCCCCAGCCTGTACCATGAGAGTTAAAATCTCCCATGACCAACCGCGGAGCAGGAAGGACCGAACAAATATCTGAAAGTTGTTTTCGGTTAATTGGTGCTCTAGGAGGAATGTACACAGAAGCAATGCAGAGGCTTTTATTTTTAATAACAGCCTGACATGCGACAACTTCAATACCAGGAATTGGAGGAAAATTCACTCTTTAGAAGGAGTAGCACTTTTTGATCCCCAAAAGTATCAAGACGATCAAGACGAATAATGTTGAAATCGTGAATCGGAAGATCGATTTCTGGCGAAAGCCATGTTTCACAAAGAGCAAATGCATCACAACCGGTAGTGTGAGCTAAAAATTTAAATGATTCCAATTTAGGAATAAGACTTCGACAATTCCACTGCAGAACAGTGATCAAATCCCCGACCTCTTTTGACAACTTATCCATCGAAGGAAATGATAGCTGCAAGGAGGGGCCACTTTAATGTTAATTTCTTCAAAAAAGTTTTCACAGTGGGAAGCATTGCCATAACAATGCTTTTAAGAGGGTCAGACATTTCGAGGTACTTGAAAATACCTTCCACAATATCATCGAACGAGAACAGCCCAGATGAAGAGGGTGCTTTTGTTCTTAAAATCGGGGCATCAGGGAATTTAGATGTCCCCGGGAGAAATGGGAAATCCTGTGTGTAGTTGGCACTACGAAAGCCAGGAGGATTCGGATTATCCTTCTTTACACTGCTCTTTGGATTGGGCATGTTGATTTGGGGCTTCTGTTCAGGTACTTTCCCTGCTCGGATGCGTCTTCGCTTCCGTGGAGCACCTCCCGGAAAACTAAAAGATGTCCCCTCCTCAACAAAATCCGAATCAGACTCGTCATCTGAAAGAGGAGCGAAAGGATTTGTATTGGTATCGGGTGGCGAAGCTTTCTTAAGCATTTCTGCAAAAGATTGCCTTGAACGTTGTTTTAGCGAACGTTCTAATTTTTCCCCGCGAGACGAGACGAGAGAGCATGAGGAGGAGTTCCCTTGCAGAAAACACATTTTAGTGTATTATCTGCACAGGGACCAGCCTCATGTTTCTCCCCGCAAGTTGCGCAGCATGCCTTATTGCCGCAATGGGAGGCCGTATGCCCCATCTGCTGGCAGTTTTGGCAAATCATTACCCGGGGTACAAACAACCGCACAGGTAGCCGAAGTTTGTCCAGTTCTAAGAACTGAGGAAGGGCAGAGCCAGAAAAGGTTACCCGAAACGAGTCTGTGGGGGTAACTTTTTTCTTACCCTCGCTGTGCGATAATTTAACTAATTTTTTTACTTCCAGTACCTGAACTGGGGGGAGAAGAGGGTTCTTGAATCGGCCAACCGCCCGCTTCTCCAAAATTTCAGGGCACAGACTCGCCTCTGTGACCACTCCTACAATCTCCACATCACGAGCTGGAATATAAACGCGATATTCCAGTGTAAAATGCTGGGAGGAAGCAATCTCATTAGCCTGCTTCAGGTTAGAGACGACAACACGTAGTTTATTAAATTTTACTTTCGTGATCTCTGTCACGGCTGAAAATCGCTTCGTCAGATCAGTAGTGATTTGATACACGTTCAAAGGTTTCATTTTGGGCTGAAAGTAGACAACCCATGGACCGACCGAGTTCATTGGATACGATCGCGGTCTGAATATTTTTTGTGCCTCCCCATCATCGGGTGGCAAAGGAACTTTTTCAGCCGAACCGTTCATGTCGAAGAAACCTCTTCAACATGCACGATTTGCCTTACTCGTGGGAGCGTTGAACGCCCCCCAACAATTTAAATCACACACAGACATAAACAAGGAACACACAAATTAAAGCTAAACTCTAGTGGAATGAGGGACAGAGAAAAAAAAACTTAACTAATATTACTGATCTGTTGCTGCTGCTGCTGCTGCTGCTGCTACTGCTACTGACGCGCATACGGTGCGCGAACGTCGCACTTCTATGCGGGGAGCGGGGAGCGGTGCCCTGATGCGATCGCCTTCGGGTGCACTCGCTCAACGCTGTCGGATGACCGTTGGCGATGTAGTGGTGTATCGCTGGTTAGCGTCACCACGCAGAGATGAAGCGAAAATAAGCGGGAAGATAATTCGCCAGCTAACACTGCTTGATTTTCCTATTTCACTGGAAAACCACACTGCCTTCTTAGAAAAAAGCTCACTTTTACCCTACCCTTGCTGTAAGAGGTAGTCTACGTCAGAACACAGTCAGCCTTTGCCTCCGCCCGTCGGTGATCGAGCAGAGGCACCAACAACTACGCTTGAACTCGAGTTTTACGCCTGATGTTCCAACTCAAGTTTTGCACTTGAGCTCGAATCTGAGTACGAACACCGCGTTCATCTGTTGCTCTCATGTTTGATGTGCTCAATAAACACAAACACGAGAAGGAGAGCGCGTATTGGATGAACGCCCACTGGTGAGAGCCAAGCTCAAGCTCAGCGTTGCTCGTGTGTTCGTGAAGACTGTCTCACACTATTGGGCCATTTTCCCTAAAGAAAGTTTAAAAACAGAATAAGTCCTGGTGTTTCATTTAGACAGCCTTGAGTCTTCTAAAAACATGGATGAAATTAGTTTGGTCGAATTTATGAAGTATATTCTTTAAAAATGGTGTTCCCGACATTGACAATTTTCGCTTGCTTAGCTTATCAGAAAATCTTAAATACGACAAATTTAAAACGCAAACCAAATTAGCTCAAAACACCAAACAACTTTTCTACTTTCTATCAATACGCATTATTCGCGCTTGTGCGATGTGCTCACAACCTCATATAAATCAAAGCACATGCTGCCAGCCGTGCTGAGACCGAGCCGTCAAAAACATCGTAGCCAAGAAACATTTTTTACCAGCCCGGTTGAACACCGGTAAGAGAACGAAGACGGCCCGGTGGGATAATGTGAACGGTCGCATACAGCACTCAGATAATGAATTCGTAGCATAACTGGGCCGCCACCCGACCGGGATTCAGCCCGGCCTAATGTGAATAGCCCTTAAAGCCCGAATGATGTTAATTCTATGCATAAATAATGCCAGGTATACTAAAAAACACTAGATTATGGTCTAAATTACACAGGCATTGAAACAAATATAGATAATTCAAGTAGGTTATTCTATTGGTAAACGTGGTAGAAAACATTCAACGAAGCGTATCACGAGATACATAAAAATCGATGATGCTTACTACCCGGTTGAACACATACTGAAGTCCAAAAATCACACCGTTAGCTCCATAGTTCGTAAAGGTAGCCTTTTAATTATATTATGTTTTGTAACTTAGTGGATGGGGATGAACATTCAGATCGATCTGCATCGATCTGAGTGTTTCGTAATCTGTTCTCCCTTGTAGAATATTTTACATTTATATCCCCGATAGTTAACCACGGCTCTGCAAATTTCCAGGAGATAGAAAATATGCCACGTCAGAGCGACATATGGAATATACGATGCAACGGATGTAACAAGATTGCAATATGCTTTGTACGTAAAACGGAAGGAACTCCAAAGGGTCCAGGTTTTAAAAATAAATTGAGATGACACGTTAACACGTATTGCACCTAGCGTTTGTTAATTTTTGGAACGCTTCAGGTCGCAAGAATGAAACGATTGCCATTTAATATCTTATAAGTGGATATATGTGAGAGCTTGTTGGGAAACAGACGACATGTAGGGATGGTAACCACTTTTTATATGTATTACATAGCCAATGGGAGGCCAGATGCTCTCTATAACTCATTTTCTTAGTTCCAAAAAGATTTAGGGTGTAGTTTCAGTCTGTGCTGAATGGCTTGTTGAAAACGTAAAAACCTTGACGATTAACATTTGCATTAAAAACAATGGACTTTTTTCGAATGGTGATAAAAAAGCTAAGACAGATAATTGCTTTTGATGAATTTCTCATGGAAGGTAATTATTTAAGCTTACTTGCAAAAAATTCTACGCCCTTCCGAGCGGCCTTCCTGCAGTTAACCAGAACATTCGCTATGGCGGACGAAAACATGCGTGTAGGCATGTTTTTGAGTTCTTTCTTCGTTTCATTTATCAATTCCTCCTCAGTTTTAGCGACAAAATTGTTTGCGTAGATCTTACGCTTCAGTTTGGCCCAGAAATTCTCGATGGAAGGCAGCTGGTGGACGATGGGCGAGTTCGCTGACCACATCAATATTTAGCCGCTCCAGTTCCTCCAACGATCGCTTCGAGTAGTGGACCGACGCCCGATCCGGCCAGAACACTGCGTCTTCGCCCTTATGGTATTTCTTGATCAATGACGCAACTTCAGGCAGGCATTTCGTACTATAAATTTCCCCGTTCATGGCCAGTCTGGAGCTTAAAAAGGCTTTGACATCCCCTTCTCGCGGATTGTCATCCACAGCAGCACCTTCTTGGGGAACATGGTGTGTGAAACGAACTTCACCTCGGAGCTCACTCCGAGTCTTGTCGTCCATGACCACCGCCACGTCACGATTCGCAGGGAAAATCGTGTTGACCATCTTATTTGGCCACTGTTGCTGCGTCATTGCCTGCAGCTCCGAAACCAGTGGACGTGACTTCAGCTTCCTGACATGTATGTTCATTTTCGCCAGGTACTTTTTCACTGTTTGGCCGTTTGAACCGACCTCCCGGCCAAGCGCACGCAGCGATGTAGCCACTTTTCACTCGGTCTTCCTCTTCAGCATCCATTGGAAACTGCCACACAATGTCCGTTTTCAACGCGGCGGGGTGCCGTTCTTTGAACGCGCACACTTCTGAACGGAGTTATTCACAGTTTTTGCCATCACGGTTAGAGTTCGACTGATAGATTTTGTCTGCTGTTCGGCTGTGAAATTTTGTCTGCTGACTCATGGGTTACTACGATTGATGCTGCATGGGTAGTTTTGGCTGTGCGGGTGAAGAGAAACCCATGAAAAAATGTTTGTCCATTGTTTTTAATGCAAACGTTTATTTACTGGTACAGATGATTCGACCCGACTTAGTGAGAAAAAGCGTGAAACTTCGAGAGTCTTTTTCAGTGCAATTTTTAATTGACTTCAACTTATATAGCTCTATTTATATAACTTACTCCACGTCCGGAGAATACAAACATAACAATTATAGTACTATTGTACATACAGATAAAAATCGGAATTATGGCGCTGTATGTTTGACAACTCTAAACTTTTACGAAATGGTTTTGCAGAAGATAAACATATTTGGCAGCACTGCATCCGTAGCCACCATGTAAATAATAACATGTTTATTTGTCACCCTGAGACAAGGCGAAATAAACACATTTCGGTTTGAAGTGAAAAATTGAATTTGGAAATGGAAAGGTAAGAATTGCGATACATAATCGAGTAATCTTCAATGTAACTGCAACTACTGATGCACTGGTGACTGGTGTTGTATTTTTTATAGCTCATGAAGAGACGGTTTCAGACGACGCATGTGAAGAAGTTTCTTCGTTTTCTCAGCATGATTGTCAGCCAGCCGGATCGTCCAAGCATCAAAAATTCGGAACCAGAGATTCGGGTAATAAAAGAGGAAATAATATCGGCGATGAATCGTTCTCGTATGGAGCTCCTGACGACTCGAAATTGATCTCGAAAGAAACAATGTGCTCATTTCTGGACGCCAACCAGCGTGATACTTTACCATCAGGACAAGAAACACAAACGCATGATTTCCGCACCATCTTAAATTCAGCGAACCGCACGATCGAGGCAATAATGACAACTGGAACTTATGGATCGGAACTTTTTTCAGCATTAAAAACAACTACTCGACCAGAAGAAATAGAACTAAGTACGAACCTTGCCAATCAGGTAGTCGAATCTGAAGATGTCGATCATCTGTGAACGTTTTGCATTCTTTTGTTGTTATTTTTTTATGGGATGTCTCATGAAGTCTGCTTTTTTTTAAATATCAAAGACACTATGAAGTTATAACAAAGAGGTGTTATTATTTTTTTTTAATATTTACCTGATACCACAGAGAACAGACATCCAGGCTCGAACATTTTTTCCCCAATTTACTGTGTAAACTTTTAAAAGCAAACCGTTGGAAAAACAACGCTGCCTAGTCTAGGTTTCACCAAACTAAAATTGACAGGCTATCAAATCTCAAGGTGGGAAAGTGGCGCCATCAACATACGATTCACCAAAACTAACGGAAACGAGCTGTAATTTTAAAATGGCAGTTACAGAAATCTACACACGTTTGGCACTCCAGCTTGGATGTCTGTTCTCTTTGCTGATACTTACAATGCACTTAAATATCGAATCAAAAAATTCGAAATAAATAAAGATAGTTTTTAATAAAGGTTTTTTTTATTCAAGATTTTATCGAGGAAAAATATTGAAACCCATGCTCTTAGGGTCTTGTTTTAAGCCATTTTCAAGAAAAAATGTGCCTCCAGCAATGTAACCGCAATGTTCAAACATTTTAGAACAGGAGTAGATTTTGAATAGGTACATAGCGTCACACACATCATTTATAATTGGAGCCTTTATGTTACGATCTCGTATCAAACTTCTTTTGATGAGTCCAAATATAATCTCAAACGGGTTGAAAAATGGACAGTATGGTGGGAGAAAGATAGGCATTATGTTAGATTTTGCTAGCTCAGGGTTTACTTTTGGCTTAGAGTCGGCGCATCACTTGCTTCGGAGGACTCACAGGTGGCGTCCCAATAATGGAAACGATAGGCGGACTGGACAAAAGAATTCAGAAGGTCTTTCAAGAATGAAAATGGCACACAAATAGTCTTAATCATATATTTATTTTAATGGATACATTGCGTAATAGGGGGATTCGTTGCGGCCGATCAGGAACTGATGACGTTGACGCATGCATGCCGGAGAGACAGAGAGAGAGAGAGATAGGGGTTACCTTCGGGCTTTGGTTGAATCGGTCGGGCGGACGCTCCTCGGCTACGTCGGTAAGTTCGCACTCGTTACTGATCCCATTGTATCGGAATCCTGGCTTCCAACGGTTGGTACGATAGTCGCACGTTTCCACAACCGGCTGTCTTCTACCGCCGCAATGCACCCGACGTTCCACGCGCTCGCAGACGGGGCTGTAGCCAATTGGATGTTGGTCACTAGTAAGCGTGGGCGAACCCTCTGGACCTTACTAGAACCTCACCGCCAAAACAGCACACGCAATAGCGGACTACAATTCCGGTCACTTCCCAACGGTCCAAACTTTTTCTTGGTTCGACTTGTCTCACTTTCACGCTCCTGGTACTATCGTTTTTACTGTCGGTCAATTATTTCCTCCCGGCTTTCTTTTCCGCATCTATTCACGATCGAGGTCTGAATCGTTCTCCCCAATCACCTTTTTCCGTGTCCTTGTTTCTCAAACCATCTCTCTTCTCTCCTTCTTTCACACTCCTTCTTCTCTCTGTCTCTTTTTCTTTCTTTCTTCTCTCTCGTTCTATTGCTCGCCTTTCCGCCGAATCACTTTTGCCAACATTGACAAGTCACCTGTCAATTGACAACTTCCGAGATGTGAGCCGTCGCCAAGGGGATAGTAGATTAGTTAAGTTTTATTGGTTGTATTCAAATTTATATGCGATGTTTGTCGTCTTTTTCTTGTTTACAGAATATATATATATATATATATATATATATATATATATATATATATATATATATATATATATATATATATATATATATATATATATATATATATATTTTTTTTTATTTATTTATATATGTATATATATATATATATATATATATATATATATATATATATATATATATATATATATATATAGATTTGTTGAAAAACATTTCTAAGGGCTATTTATTAGTTGTTTTATGTTAATCCTAGTTTATTTACAGTTGATCAATTTTTTTCATTATGTGTTCTAAATGTGCCAGATGAAATTTTCAATATTTAATATATACCAAACTAACTTAACAAACAGAAATATCTAACCGTAACCTTACCTAGCCTCCTGGGCATTTTACCCTAGTCGAACCATTGTTTCCATTCGTTGGTAACAATTATTCCAATTCCAACCTTAGATAACGAATTATGTGTGGATCACAGTGTATCCTGGCTCCGCCCATTATCCAAACCGAGACGAGCCCTGGATATTTTTCTACGTTTACATTATTTAACGCAAAACTACGACAGCATGTGAAAAACTTCTTCCTGTTGAATGTGCCCTCAGTCCAGAAACTATACAACACCCCTGTTTCTCCGAGAAAACACAAGAAGGACACTCTAGGCTTTCTACAAAACTCTTCTCGGTATATAACTTATTGGCCAACTACTCCATAGCCTTTTCTTCGTAGCATATCTTGTTTGTCAAAACTCACCTCGTCCAAAAACACAAAATTGTAGATGTCCCAGGGAATGGCAGGCAATTCCCTTGTGAATCTGATGATTTCATCGTTCCTTATCTGGATTGCTCGTCGTTCAATGATTTTCCACGAGAGCCCAGCTTCATGGAGAATTGCGCGTATTGATGAAACACTGATTGCAATGTAAAACTTTTGCTGAAATTTTAGTTTTCCGTGCGATAGAGATCAACAAGGCAATCTCTCATTTGAACTGCAAACTTCTTATAGACCTGCTTCCGGGATTTTCGTCGGATGAATCCGTTTTTTCTCTTACTTCACGAACCATTCGCAAATTGTAGAGAGTGACTTTTCGTATATTCTGGATATCCCTTTCTTGGATTTTCCCAAAAAGTAATACACATACAAAGCAAGGTATACAATATTTGAATTGGCATGTTTTCCTCGAACGTTTTCAATAATTATATTTTGCATGGCAAGACAGTCTATTTATAAGGATATTTGAAACATTCAAAACTTTTGCAGCAAAACCACTGATATTTTGACAGCAAGCCAGACAACAAACGATTTGCAGGATCTTCAGGTGAGGAGAAACAAAAATAGTTGTCTGTTTTATTCACTTTTGTTATTATGTATGGTTTGATCAACATTTGACGGATCATGCATGAGAACACCGAGAGAACGAATGAGTCAACTTGTTTCTTGCTTCCTATCTATACTTCCACACATCGCCTTTTTTAAACATCGAGTTTGACAGTAAAGCCTAGTATGCAGCTGACAAGTTAAGACTTGAAGTAATTTTTGCTATTTTTACCGAAGTAATTTTGATAACTGCTTCAGTATGGGTAAAATGTCAGTTTTTCTTGCGGAATAATCTAACGGGATATTATTCCGCTAGGAAAAGTGACAGCCCCATTAAGATTACCTGGACAGACGTTGCTAACGTTACAAAGTTTGTCCTCCTTGTCAGCTGCATACATGTTAAGTAATTCCGACAGTAAAAGCATTTCTTGACCATTACTTGTCCTATCCTAATGCACATTACTATTGAGCTACATACTAGCCTTAATGTCGGAAGTCAAATCATTGTCGCTAGTCCAACTAGCGCACTTTGGTTTACTGCTAGCGCTACAATACCACAGACAGACGTTTAAGCAAGAACAATATCAATTGATAACTTTATGTAAATTTTCAAATCGCTAGTAAACGCTAGCGTTAGCAATTGCTGCTTCCCTAACGCCACGTAGTACACTTAGTCGAAGTGCCCACTGATGTGGTGAAGTTGCAGCATCTGCGAGCATTTCAAAATATCATTCCGTCGTCCGCCACGTGCCACCCGATATTGACACGATGTTTTGACGTGCAATTAGATGCCACATAGCGGCTACAAAAGTGACAGATTTGATTTTTGCTAGTTGCTTAGTGTCATTTTGTGATTCAAGCTTGAATGGCTGTGGTATTATTACATAGCTCGCTACACACTCAGATTTTTTTACAGAAATCTGTAAAGTTTTACCGAATTCTCAACAGCTGAACGTTCGGTAATCCAATTTTACGGATTCCGTTAAAATTTAACCGGAATCTGGTAAATTTTTTACAGATATCTGTAAAATTTCACCGAAATCCGTAAAATCGGATAACCGAACGTTCAGCTGTTGAGAATTCGGTAAAAATTTACAGATTTCTGTAAAAAATCTAAGTGTGTAGTCTGCTTAGAAGCATGGGTGTTTTGACGATGTGTTCTTTTGAAACGTGTCGTTCAATGTTGAGATATGTGTTAAGATGTGTAATAGGGATCGCGCTGCAGTCTCCAGCAGGGTTATGAATGCTATTCCAGTCCATGTTCTACAACACATCTGGCATGTTGCGGTGGTCAGCTTT